>CM076575.1:1165860420-1166156619 GCA_034641835.2 Pinus albicaulis | reverse complement strand
CGTGCATAACTTCAGTACATAGATTCTGGATGCTCTAACCATATGACCGGGAATGAGAAATTGTTTTCAGCCAAGGATGGAAGTTTTAAATCTAAGGTCAAGCTTGGTGATGATAAATCTTTGGAGGTTGCTGCCAAAGGAGCTGTGGAGATCCAGACAAAAGAAGGTATAAAGAGTATTCATGATATTTATTATACTCCACAATTGAAGCACAATTTGTTAAGTGTTGGGCAACTATGTGAGAAAAATTATAAAGTAGTCTTTGAAAATAAGACATGTACTATCTATGATAAGAATAAGGGAAATAGGGTGATCATTGTTGTGCCTATGACAAGAAATAGGATGTTTCCCTTAAGGTTTGATGAACATAGCAACACCCTTGTAATATGGCTTATGAGGATTCAAGTTGGCTATGGCATCTCAGGTATGGGCATTTAAATTTTCACAGTTTGAAGCTTCTAACCTAAAATGCATTAGTTTCTGGTTTGCCCAAGGTAGAGGAGCATAAGGAGGTTTGTGAAGGATGTGTTAAAGGCAAGCATGCAAGGGAAAGGTTCCCAAAGGGAAATTCATGGAGGGCTCATCACTCACTTCAACTTGTTCATTCAGACATATGTGGTCCTATGCAGACTAATATTTTTGGTAAGTCATCATATTTCATCACTTTTATTGATGATTACTCACGAAATTGTTGGGTATATTTTTTGAAGGCCAAAAGTGAAGCCTTGGATACATTCAAAAAGTTCAAGGCACTTGTAGAAAATGAGAAAGGGTCCAAGATCAAATGTTTGTGGACTGACCGTGGAGGAGAATTCTACTCAAAAGCTTTCCAGAGTTATTGTGATATGAATGGCATCAAGAGGCAACATACTACAACATACACACCCCAACAGAATGGCATAGCTGAACGGAAGAATCGCACTGTGGTTGAAATGGCAAGGTGCATGTTACAAACTAAGGGATTGAGCAATTCTTATTGGGGAGATGCAGTTGCTACAACAGTGTACATCCTCAATCGTAGCCCCATTAGTGCACTAGAGAAGATGACTCCTTATGAAGCTTGGTATGAAAAAAAGCCTAATGTTAATCATTTCAAAGTTTTTGGTTAATTGGCTTATGTGCATGTCCCTGATCAAAATAGAAAAAAGTTAGATGCAAAGAGTGAGTTATGCATTTTCATTGGGTATAGTGAGACAAGCAAGGCTTATAAATTGTATAATCCCCTCACTAAAAATCTTATTGTATCAAGAGATGTAATTTTTGATGAAGGGGGAGTTTATGGTCATCAAAAAGGCCATGTTGAGAAAACAAAATCTGTTTTGAATGATGATATAATTGCTGATATTGAGCAGCCAACTAATGCTTCTATATCTAGTAGTTTAACTCCACCAAGCAGTCCTTCATCAATTTCATCAGTATCAAGTTCAAGTCCAACTTCTTCTCCAAGTTCTACAAGGAAGGTAAGGAGATTGAGTGACATATATCAGAGGACTGCAAATCAATCACATGACGAAAACCCAATAGGTGAGACAGTGAATTTCGCTTTATTAGCCAAGGCTAATTTTGAACCATTATGTTTTGAAGATGCATGTACTAATGAGGTTTGGGTGCAAGCTATGCAAAAAGAGATAGATTCCATTCACAGGAATGACACTTGGGAATTGACAGAGCTTCCGCATGACAAGAAAAAGATTGGCACCAAATGGGTCTACAAGACCAAATTTAACAGTGATGGGAGTGTTGAAAGACACAAGGCAAGATTAGTTGCCAAAGGATTCACACAAAAGTATGGAATTGATTATGAAGAGATATTTGCACCAGTAGCAAGACAAGAGACCATTAGAATGTTGATTTCATTAGCAGCTCAGAAAAGGTGGAGCTTACATCACATGGACGTGAAAAGTGCCTTCTTGAATGGGTACTTAGAAGAGGAAGTATATGTGGAGCAGCCACAAGGTTTTGAAGTGGAAGGAAAAGAGAATAATGTCTACAAGTTGAAGAAGGCTTTGTATGGTCTCAAGCAAGCACCAAGAGCGTGGTATGCTAGAATTGATGGATACTTTCAGGAGAAAGGCTTCCAGAGAAGTAAGAATGATCCTACCCTTTACTGCAAACAAGAAGGTATTGATATTTTGATCATAAGTTTGTATGTTGATGATCTATTGTATATGGGTAGTAGTTCCAAAATGAATAATGAGTTCAAAGTTGCTATGATGAATGAATTTGAGATGAAAGATCTAGGTTTCATGAAATATTTTCTAGGAATGGAGGTTTATCAAACTGAGGATCAAATTTTCATTTGCCAGACAAAGTATGCACATGATATGTTGAAGAAATTTGATATGTTTGATTGTAATGGATCCCCTACTCCAAGTGCTCAAGGAGTTGTATTATGTAGGGATGATGGTGTTGATTTAGTTGATGAGACAACTTACAGAAGTATTGTGGGGAGCTTGATGTTTCTAACCCACACAAGACCTGATATTGCATTTTTAGTTTCACTTGTTTCAAGGTATATGACAAATCCATCTCAAATACATATGAAGGCAGCCAAGAGAATTTTAAAATATGTGAAAGACACTTTAAATTTTGGTATTCATTACTACTCTGCTGAAAAGTTCAATCTTGTTGGATTTAGTGATTTAGATTAGGGAGGTAGTGTGGATGACCGTAAGTCCACATCTGGAAATTGTTTCTCTTCTGGTTCTGGTTTGATTACTTGGAGCTCAAGAAAACAAAGCATTGTTGCCCTCTCGTCCATAGAAGCGGAGTATGTTGCAATTACTTCAGCAGGTACACAAGCTCTTTGGCTCAGAAAATTTTTGGAAGAAATTGGAGAGAAGCAAATCCAGCCTACAATGATTTATTGTGATAATGTAAGCGCCATCAAGTTAGCAAAGAATCCAGTTCATCATAGTAGGACAAAGCATTTTGACATGAAATATCACTTCATTCGGGATTTGGTGCAGAAGAATGATGTTGAATTGAAGCACATAAATACTAAGCATCAGCTAGCAGATATATTCACCAAAGCAGTTGCAAAAGATCAGTTTTTGGCACTAAGAGATAAGTTAGTAAGCCCTCATTAAGCATTAAGGGGGAGTGTTGAGAATAATACTTAAATATTTATGTAATTGCTGAAATTAGTCAGCGGATTTTGTGATTCTATGTTATTAAGAATTAGTGCAGCAAATTATTAGGATGGCCAGTGCTCAGAATCATTGGCAGTAGTCAGAATAAATAATTAGTATTTGATAAAAAATAGAATTAGTAATAGGTTTATTATATAAGAATGTATTTACATAGATGAAGCAATATGAGATTTACAAGTTGAGCAGTGATCTCATTTGATGTGTGTTTTTTTAGTTTTATTGTCTTTCATTGGTTTTTTATATGTTATAATTATTCCAGTTTATTAGCTGGCTTAGAGAGCAGTGGCCATTTCAGATTCTACAAGCATAACCATTTAAGCATGCGAATAAAGAAAACTGATACAAAAATAGAGGTAACAATGGCCTCAGAAAGGCGTGCGAGCGAGTCCCAGCCTCTAAGTCATATATTATTCAGAACAGATTCATACCATCAAGAAAGTCTGGCAAGAAGCCCAGCATATCAATGTCAGGAACACTATCCAAAACAGTAATCCATCCCACTAAGAATTGGCGTACATAAGGGTTGAGAACATTCATGCGCTCCCTTAAAAGTGGTATAAACTCCTCGATGCTGAAAAAATATACACAACCACTCCTAAGAAAACTCCTAAGAATCAGTAAAACCAATCAAACATAGAAAGTGATTTCTATGTTGATATTTATAATAAAAATGAAGCTTAATTATTACTGCTAAAGATGTTTTCCTTCACAAGCCTGAATGATCACCAACAGGAAAATGGACCAGCAATGGATAGCTGAACTGATCACTTTCTGTAACAATGTCCTGCACAAATAAAATTAAGGTATTTATTCTTAGTATCATAAACAAGCAGCATGTTTCCATATGCTCAACACTGATATTAGAAACCTATACCAACCAAATTAAAATAACAACACATTGTACTTTACCAGCTCACCTTAACCAGGTGATCTAAAAGATGTGCAGCACTTTGAACATTAGCATCTGAATCTGCTGAAAGTTTTCATAGCGCATCAAAAATTTGGTTAAAGAATACAATAAATTCCCCTTTTGCAACCTGTAAAAATATACAGTTCAAAAGATTTGTTTATCAGATTTCCAGTTCAGTAATTTCAAATAATACTATAAATGATACAAACTGAGCAAGTGAAACTCGGTAGTAGAGATTCCTAATAGGGTACATACCATTGGAATGTTATAGAGGGCTTCACAGGCATAATAACGGACGCTGCTATCTTGAACAGAAAAAGAGTTGAGAACAGGTGGAACAATTTGCTGAAAAGAGACAAACACAATATGTTCTTTTACTGTAGTGCACAAGTATAATATGAAATGATAAAATTTCTTTAAAAACTACAGTAGAAACTATTCTTTGGCATATTCTCTGTAAGGCTAGCCAAAAATATTTACATGTTTTGAAAACCGTATATTTCATGGTCTCTTTTTAGCTTTAGAATCAAAACTAAACATAAACTCCATCAAAATTCCACCTGAAATCCCGTGAAGTCTTAGGCACTACGAGCTAATTATCAAAGTCCCAACATCAACTCATAGTACACTAAATCTAAACAATAGTACACTAAATCTAAACAAATACGAAGCTGTTCAAACTATTTCACTGCCTTTCCAACCAGATATACATAAAAGAACATTCATTTGGGCCGTTTAAGCTTGTTAATAGCTGCAAAGTTCAAACTCTTTGCTAAAATTCGACCAATGAAATATTGTAATGGATCTATAGGCCAACCCATCAAAGTAAAGGATACAGACAGAATCCTTCCTTTAGTCTATAGCTATATTCCAACAAAGGCATAGAAAACAGCTGGAAACTACGGAATACCTTTATTGAATCACAAAGAAAAAAAAATATCTCGACATCTCATGAGTTCATTCAAAACCAGAACTGATTTTTTTAATATGAACATTTCAAGGATTTTAGTTATGTCATAAGATTTAGTTATTATTTCAATTAAGCCCATGCACAAATCTATAAGAGAAATAATTGCTACATATCCCATCGTTCAGATCATCTAGTGGGCGTTATTTCTGGTTTAACATGAATATTACTCAAATTTCCGAATGGATCTATACCAAATTTAAATGTTGATATATGTTTTCAAAAGAAGAAATCCTTTTGCTATCCTATAAAAGTTGGACTCGATCTGTATCACACAGATATTAAGCGATTAAGAATCAAGCACCATGACATCTCTTTGAGGTATAAGTTAATCACCTTAACTGTGTTTATGCAGAATATGGCATGAGGCCCAAATCTTGAGAATATATAATCTAGAAATTGCATTCCTACAATTATGTGTGTATCCATTTCTAACACAGTACTTTTTTAGCTCTAAGTCAAGATAGATATGCAAGATTCGTATGTTTGTTTCTATACAAAATCCATCACTAATACACTATAGTGCCCAGAGTTCTGGGGAATGTGGGGACAGACAGACATATGCAGGGACAGTACCCCAAATTTCCTGGGGATGAGGTCTGGGAACAGAGAACTATTTTTAAAGTTTAAAAAAAAAATAAACTACTAAAAATTTTAACTTCATAATAACAAAGACAGGTTGCAGGGAAAGTTCCCTAATATTTCATGGTGCCAGGGCGATCAGGATGGAAAAACTATTTTGAACATTTAAAAATCAATAAAATTTAAAGCTTAATAATAATAAAAAAATTTAAAATAATGAACAAAGGGGCATAATACAACTCAATAAAAGTAGCAATTCTTAAATAGTAGATCCAGTAGGCATTGTCTCTGCAGAGATTAAAACCCTGATAAAAATGCATGCATATTGATACAAGAACCTACCAAACATTTGAGCAAAACTCAGTTTGTGTTTATCCACCGCATATTACGCCACACAATGCATAGTTGAAATCTGCCATCGTCTGAATGACAAACTACTGAGTGAACTTATTTTGGAGAACCAATGCCACATGGATGACAGTTTGGACAAGGGACATACAGGCATCCCCAAAACCATCAACCAATATCTAGGCATACCTTATTATGCAAGAAATATTACCTCGGAATCCTCAATTTTAGGGGGAACACCCAAGGACATCCCTGCCAAATAGAGATGTCCCGCTACAATCCACAAACCCCGTAAGGCAGGGAAATGTAAGGGATGCACCCCTTAGGGGCAAGAAAGGTACGGTGCTACACTATTAATATATATATTCATCCATCTTAGGCTTGTTGATCATCAAGATTGTGAGGCAATCTTTTATTATATGGAACTCAAGCACCAAATTATCATCAATGTGATAAACAGTGTGGACGTACGAGACAAAAAAGGCTGGGCCACAAAGGAAAATAAATACTTGAGTTTCCAAGTTAACCATATCTTAGGGTGAACACGATTTTAGGCTTTAGCAAATATAAATGCTATGTAGAATGGAGAAAGGATATTAGATATACACTTTGCATCACTAACAAAGCTTGTTTACAACTAAAATTTTACTCATAAGATATGCCCTTGGTTTACAATTCATCCAACCTCATAGGTATTGTTGCAAAATCTAGCAGGCCTAGCGCTAAGCTCCATTAGGCAGAACCATGTTAAAAAGTGTAACTAGGTTAGGTCTTCATAATGACTTGGAATTATGTTTTATGTAAATGACAAAAGAATAAAATATATTTGTTTGCTTTATGGGTTTCATAAGCAAGAGGTTTTTATAGGTCGTAAGACTTCTTCTTGATGTCTTTAGGGTGTATCATTAGGTCATAATATAATTAAGAAGTCATGTTACACATAACAAATCTTGTAAAGATTGTACTCCAAAGATATTGTCACTATGCTTCTTGATGTCGGCCTGGAATCAGATAATAAAACCTCCTCGTTGAAGTCGGCTGCTGTCCAAGTATCCTGTCAGCTTAAATATCAAGACCACTCACTATATAAAAGATCAACATGAGCTGTTGAGAAATCATCAACTTCAGACAAGTGCGGATTACAGATTCACATAGAGATAGGGTTTATACAGCGTAATACTAATTGAAGAAAGTGTGAACAGGGACACTGTAATTTTCGGAATTTGTTATAGAAGTGCAATGACAGAAGTGCGAAAATTACAGAAGTACAGAAGTGCAAAGATTCCAGAAGTGCGAGGTCTGTTTCAGAAGCACTGTATTTCGGTGTTGTTCTGTGTTAAGGGTACATAAAGGAATCGTGAAAGGAGAGTGCAATAATAAGGTCTGTCGGAGGCCAATCAGAGATCGAGTTTCTCTACAGTGTCAATAAAACTTTAAATTAAAAAAAAAAGAGTTAAAATTTAAATAATAATTTAAATTTAAAAAAAAATGCGTATAGATCTATGAAAAATACATTTTTAAATACAAAAATTAACAAAATTCATTTTTTTTAAATTAAAAACATTATAATAAAAAATAACAATTTAAAAAAATAAAATTAAAAATTAAAAAATAAACATTTTTCAAATTAAAATTAAAATAAACTAAAAAATTAAAAAACAAATAAATTAAAAAATAAAAAATATATTAAAAAAAAATTAAAACAAATAAATTGAAATTTTTTTTTTAAAATAATTAAAATAAAATAATTTAAAAAATAACAAAAAAATAAATAAAAATCATTGTCGTCGCCATCTTGGGGGCCGTGGGGCTCGACCGACGAGCGGCAAGATGCAGACGTCGTAGATAGATGGTTGAATCTATTAGAAAGATATTTCTCAGTTCATGACTTTTCCGACCGGGAGAAGATTATTTTTGCACTTCTCAAAGCTACCATCCATGTCAAGGACTGGTGGGAAACCTACAATGAGAAAAAGGACGCGGGGGAACCCTCTTTGTTCTCGATGTACCCACTTGTAATTCTTTCCGAGACGCCATCAAGGAACAATATTATCTCGTGGGGAGCTATCAGGACAAGTACATACAATGGACTATGCTGCGGCAGCAAAGGGATCAAGATGTGCATGAGTTGACAAATATGTTCCATACCCTGTGCACAAAGTTGGGTATCAAAGATTCAGAGAAACATTTGGTGTTGAAGTACCACAGTTGTCTGCACAAATACATTCAAGAGGAAATGGAGTTTCTCTACATCTCCTTGCTTGGTATGAAATACCGGTATGTTGCCAAGATTGAGCAGAAATTCAAACAAAAGAAGCGAGACTTTGGATCTGCGAATCAAAAGCAAGGAAAAGGTGCCCCCAAACCGCAAAATAAAGGACAAAGCCAATGCATGGCGGCCCAAGATAACCTACCAAAGCCGCAATCAAAGAACAACCCCACGAAGCCAAAGAAGGACATGGGAAAGTGGTGTGAGTTCCATAAGAGCTCCACTCACAACACAAGTGAGTGTCGGGCGAAGCAGTCACTGGTGGCCAAAATGAGGGCTTCTGAATCGGATGCATGCTCCGACTCTGAATCAGAACCCGACAAGGGTAATGACAAAGGGAAGCAGATTACTGCTTTGGTTACTGAAAAACAATGTAGTAAGCTCATTTCCAAAACCGGGAAATTTGTTTTCCTGATGATCTGCCCCCAGGGAAAGAAGAACATTGTGGCCACAACCTCTAGAAAGGGCTCCTCCGCACAACAACAAATGGACAAGGTCATGGAGGAGTACGGGGACATCTTCACCTCACGCACAGGGGTCCCTATGCACTGTCAGGTCAAGCACCCCATCGATCTGAACCTAGGTGCGCCGCTGCTCAATGGACCAATCTATTGGCGCTCTATTCTGGAGAACAATGAAATCAAGAGGCAGATTCAAGAGCTACTATAGAAATGTCACATCCAGTCGAGTTCATCGCCATGTGGGAGCCCGATCGTGTTGGTGCAGAAGAAGGATGGGACTTGGAGACTCTGTATTGACTATCGGGCGCTGAACAAGATCACTGTCCAGAATAGGTACTTGATCCCACGGATTGATGACCTTCTGGATCAACTCAAAGGGGAAAAATATTTCAGCAAGATCAAATTGAAGTTTGGGTATCACCAGGTACCAATCGAACCCTCCGATGTGTGGAAGACTGCCTTCAAATCCAAGGAGGGCCTTTTCGAATGGCTGGTCATGCCTTTCGGGTTGACGAATGCTCCCGCAACCTTCATGGTGCTGATGGACGACAACTTGCGGCCATTCACCAACTCATTTGTAGCAATTTACTTGGAAGACATCTTGATCTTTAGCCAGACCTAGAAATATCACCTCCACCACATTTGACAGTTCCTCCAAACACTGCGGCAACACAAGTTGTGTGCCAATTTGGAGAAGTGCACTTTTGGCATGACCCAGGTTCAGTATCTAGGATACATTATTGATGAACGAGGGGTGCATGTGGATCCAACCAAGATCCAAGTAATTCGGGATTGGCCGACCCCAACCACTCTAACAAAGCTTCGCAGCTTTCTGGGTCTTGCTAATTTCTACCACATGTTCGTGTTGGGATTCTCTCATATCACTTGGCCCTTGAGTCAAGTCACCAAGGGAGGAGCGAAAGAAAACTTCTTTTGGTCAGAATCTCAAAAGAAGGCATTCGTAGAATTGAAACATCGCCTCTGCTCTGCCCGAGTGCTCACATTACTAGACTTGCAAAAACCATTTGAGATCGAGACAGATCCCTTTGACTATGCTATTGGGCCAGTTCTTGTTGAGATTCAACAAGAAAATTTTAGCACCCACGCCTAGTTGAATAAGCACCCAGACTAGGTTGGGGCCCATAATGCTATTTTTGGGTGCATGTCTATTTTGGTTATCCCTTAATTAAGATGGACATTAAACTGTAATCTATTCCCTTAGAACTTCAGAATCGCTTAACCTAAAAAGTTTAATCTTAGTTAGCTAGTGGATTTCGAGTTAGAGGTAGTTGGTGAGGCATGCAGAGTAATTCTAGTTGTAACAGAGTTCGAAGTGCAGTGGTGCATTAGTTAATGCAAGTTGTAAATAGTTTAACTCAGTTAAGTGAGTTAAATTCATTTGTGCTAGTTGTAACTGAAGATACACTAGTGAGAGATCTAGTGAATTAAATATTAATTAATTCACAATCAGTGGTCTCACATGCAACTGAGGATTTACTATTATTAGTTGCATGCATGTCAAATCCAGTGGAAACCCAGTTGAGTTCTAGGTGAAAGGGAAGTTGACTATTAGTTGTAGGATTATTGGGTTGCACACATGCAACCAAACACCCATTGGAGTGCCCATGATACTTGAGCAGTCAAGGCAAGCAAGAATTCCTATCTTTTAGGGATCTAGACCATCATGGATTGCACAAGCAAGGTAGGTTGTCTAGAGGCTGAGAATTGGCTATGTGTTGGTTAGTTTTGCATATGACAGTGTGAGACAAATAGCTGAGTACTGGAGGGCTCATGTGAGAAGAGTTTTGTATGTAATTGTTTCATGATCCATGTCGAATATACAATAGAAGATAGTGGAGTTTTTTAGTTGTAAGCTTTCCCTAGGAAATTATCTGTGTTGTGTGTAATTGATCTTTCTTCATGTTCATGTGATTAGCGATTATGTTTTTAATTCCGCAAGTTATTTGTAGAAGCGATTCAGTATTTAACTTTAGTACATTGTTAGATTGGGTGAATCAAAGATATACATGCATGTTGTATAATTTATACATGGTATCAGAGCACAGGAAATTGCAGAAGTGAAGTGGGAGATGAGTTTGTGACTGGATAGAATTCGAATTTGCAGAAAGACTTTCTTGGTGCTACAGCTGATTCAAGATCGAAATGGCTTTCAATGGCTTGAGGTTAGAGTATGCACTCGAGGGTAGCTCGAACTATATTGCTTGGAAGGACAGGATAGAGGCAGTACTCGAAGACAGTGGCTTAAAGGAATTCATTGACAATGATGTTCCTAAACCTGTTGTGGCGAATGCTGCAAATTTTGATGCATGGCAAAAGAAAGTGGCAAAGGCGAGGAGGATCTTGTTGGAGGGAGTACGAGACCACATTGTCTCAAGCCTCCGTGGGAAAGCCACACCATATGCAATGTGGAAGGCTTTGACGGATCTATTCCAAAGCAGCACCGACCATAGGAAATTGGCGCTCAAAGATAAACTCACGAAGATCAAGATGGAAAAGGGTGACACCATTCCAAAATATCTAACAAAGTTTGTCCAATGTCGGGATGAACTAGGGAGCGTTAGAAAACAGTTGTTGATGATGATTTGGTGAGCTTGGCTCTCCTAGGACTTCCCAAGAGTTGGCACAGTTATCAAAAATCTGAAAAATGGAAGGGAAAAATTACCAGATTCGGAACGACTGTGGTCGGATTTGATGCAGGAGGAGTTCAGACAAAACACCAGAGATGGATCTTCATCTAAGAATGAGGATGAAGAGGATTTTTCTTTGGTTTCCAAGGTGAGGAAGAGGAAGGGGAAGAAATTCCATTCTAAATTTGAGTCCAAGAATGGCAAGAAGCAGGGCATGTCCAAGGTGAAGTGTTTTCACTGTCACAAGCATGGGCATTTTGCTACTAACTGTCCACAAAAGAAGAAGAAGAACAAGAAGGTTGGAGGATCTGCAGCTGGTGAGGCCCTTGCCTCGCAATTTGAGCTTGATTTCTCATTGATTGCATGCATGGTGTCCAGTCCATTGGGATATGTGTGGCATTTGGATAATGGCACTTCCTTTCAAATGACAGGAGATAAGGAAATTTTCGGTGACTTGGAGGAGAAAGATCTCCAGATACATATTGAAATGGGTGACGATGAACAATATAGTGCTACTGGGATTGGTACCATTACCTTTCAAAGGGAGTCAGGTAAACCATTTCAATTAAAAGATGTAATGCATGTACTAGGTTTGAAGAAAAATTTGGTCTTAGTTGCAATGTTGGTGGATAGAGGCTATGATGTTTTTAGTGATGGGAAAGCTTTCCTGCGACATAAAACAATAGGACAAGCCAAGAGGATAGGGATTCGAGTTAAGAATCTCTACAATCTAGAGGTAGATGGTTGCACAACAATGATGGGCAAGGCAGATCAAGTGGTGAGTCGAGATGAGGGCGAATTATGGCACAGGCGATTGGGCCATCTTCACCAAGGAGCCTTGGAAGTCATGCAGCAGATTTCTATTGGTCTTCCCAGGGGTACACTTGCGTAGTCAGACACATGCAAGGGATGTACTATGGGAAAATATGTAAAGGCCACCTTACATGAGAAGGAAAACCGAGCTTCGGGGATCCTTGAGAGAGTTCACACAAATGTGTGTGGTCCTTTCTCGGTTGCTTCAACAGCAAAACATAAGTACTATGTAATCTTTGTTGATGACTTTTCCTATAAGTGTTGGATCTTCTTCATGTAGAAGAAAGAATAAACATTCTCTAAGTTCTATGAGTTTAAGGAACTGGTGGAGAAAGAGTCAAGGAAGAAAGTGAAGGCTCTTAGGAGCGATAATGGTGGAGAATACATCTCTAACGAATTCAATAATTTCTGTAGCAAAGAAGGAATTCGAAGAGAACTCATAGCGCCTCATAAATCATAGCAGAATGGGGTCACAGAGAGGAAGAACAGAACTATTGTGGGTGCAGTACGAGTGATGTTGCATGATCAAGGCCTACCGATGCATCTGTGGGCGGAAGCATGCAACACAGTGGTACATGTGCAAAACCATTGTCCTTGTAGAGTACTTGGCATGAGTACACCTCAAGAGGCTTTCACTGGTAAGAAACCTGATGTTTCACACTTTAAGATTTTTGGCTCATTTGTTTATGTGCATGTGACCAAGGATGCCAGGAGGAAGTTGGAACCAACCGCTGAGGTTGGAATTTTTGTGGGGTACACCGAAACACCCCAAAATTATTGTGTATATTTTCCAAATAGCATAATGACTGTTGTGCGACGTGATATCAAATTTGATGAGGATAAAGCCAAGCGGTTGTCCCTTGAGAGGGAGCTAGACTTGCATGCAGAGGAGGAAATGTTGGTTCCCAGGGATGAGTCTCAAGATGTGGATCAGCCACATGAGGAGGTTCATGGAGTGGAGGAAAACACTCATGCGGAGCCATCCATCAGAAATGGCAGAAGGCGCACCACGGAAGCTGATAAATTGAGACTTGATACTGCACAGAATGTAGGAGCCCCTACTTCACGACACATACATAGATAGTCTCCTGACCGTTTTACTGGATACATGGCTCTTATGAGAAAATGTATTGTGACTGAACCATCTTCATTTTAGGAAGAAGTGCAACATCCAACTTGGGTTGATGCAATGGTGGAGGAGTATGACTCCATTGTCAAGAACAGTGCATGGGAGATATTCCCAAGACTAGTCGACAAATCAGTGGTTGGATCGAGATGGATCTACAAGGTAAAGCAAGCTGTTGATGGGAGTGTGGAGAAATACAAGGCCAGATTTGTGGCCCAAGGCTTCTCACAAATCGAGGGGATAGATTATGATGAGACTTTTGCACCTGTTGCAAGGTACTCTTCCATAAGATCCATCCTTGCACTCTCAGCACAGATGGGCTGGTGCATTCATCAGATGGATATGAAAACTGTGTTTCTCAATGGGATCATTGAGGAAGAGGTGTACATAGAGCAGCCTGAAGATTTCGAGATCTTCAACAATGAGTCGCATGTGTGTCGACTCAAAAGATCATTGTATGGGCTAAAGCAAGCACTCCGTGCTTGGTACACTTGGATAGACAGATATTTCACCGGATTGGGCTTCACTAAAAGTGAAGCAGATGCAAACCTGTACCAGATTGTGGTTGAGGGTAAGCTATTGATCATTGTTCCTTATGTTGATGATCTAATTTTGACTGGTGATGATCAGCCAATACACTCATGCAAGGAGGATCTTGCAAGGGAGTTTGAAATGAAGGACATGGGACTCCTTCATTATTTTCTTGGATTGGAAATATGGCAGCGGGATGGTGAACTTTTTGTGTCTCAAGGCAAGTATGCAAAGGAGATGGACTTCTTGTAATTTTTAGCCTATAACCATTAACAAGCAAAGGGATCCCATCCTCATCTATGGTTTTGATCTGAATAGCCCCACTTTCATGGCATTTCTCCACTTGATAAGGTCCTAGCCATCTAGTCATTAACTTGCCCTTGAAGTCCTTGAATCTAAAGTCATAAAGCATAGCCCAATATCCTTCCTAAAATGTCTTTTCTTTGATGTGCTTGTCATGGCAAACTTTTCTTTTCACCTGGATTAGTTCTGTGTGAAGGAGGGCCTTCATTCTAAATTCATCCAAACCATTTAGCTGCAACAACCTTTCTACTTTTGCCTTCGTGACATCCAAGTCCAACTAAGCTACCATTCTAAAGGTGTTATAATCAAACTCAATGGAAAGAAAAGCTTTCTTCCCATAAACTAGATCATATGGAGTAAACCCTGTAGTTGTCTTCCAGGTGGTATTGTAAGCCCAAGTGGCTTCCACCAGTCTGTGTGCCCAATCTTTCCTGTTGCTGCTCACAACTTTGGTGAGGATGTTCTCCAAGGCTCTATTTTTCACTTTCACCTAGGCGATTTGCTTACGATAGGCAGTGGAAGTCTTGTGCTTTATTTTGTGTTGCCTCATAAGGTTCTTAATAAGATGAGATGTAAATTGAGTCCCCTCATTTGTGACCACCTTTATGGTATCCAAATTTGTAGAACAAATTCTCTCTCAAAAGCTCAGCAACCTTCTCTTATTATTTTTCCTTTACAACCCTTGTTTCAGCCCAATTGGTCAAGTAATCGGTGCAGATTGTGATATATCTCTTCTTCTCGGATGGTGGATCAATGGGTCCAATGAAGTTAAGTTAAGGTTTTGAAAGATCTCGCTAATTAAATAAATGGCATAGGGTAATTTGTCTTCGAATTTCCCCAAGGCTACCCCCCAACTTTATTTGATGCATCTGTATGAATGTGGAAGGGCAGAGCCAAATTGGGACCTTGAAGAATAGGGGCAGTGGTTAGCTTTTCCTTGATCAGATCAAAAGCCTCTTGACATAGAATAGACCAGAAAAAATCAGAATATTTGGCGAACAATCGAAATAATGGCGAAGCCACTTTACTGAAGTCCATAATGAACCTCCTATAGTAGCCAGTCAAACCTAGGAAACTTCTGACATCTATTTTCTTTTGAGGAATAGGTACCCTTTTGATGATGGTGATTTTGTTTGAGTCTACCTATGTTCCTATTTGTGATATTGAATGGCCTAGGACTATCCCTGCCCTTTTTATAAATTCACAATTTTCAGGACTTAGGGAGAGATGCATTTCAATGCACTTCCTCAACACTTTTCCTTGATTGGAGAGAGCCTCCAGGAAATCATACCCATAATGTGTGAAATCGTCCATGTATATCTCTACAGAATCATGGAATAGCTCAGAAAAAATGCTTAGGACTGCTCTTTGGAAAGTAGCAAGGGCATTGCACAAGCCAAAGGGAAGGACTTTGTAAGAGAAGGTGCCCCAGGGACATGTGTAAGTGGTTTCGTCCTGGTCCTCGAGGTTTATTTGAATCTGGTTATACCCAATGAATCCATCCAGCAAAGAGAAAAACTTATTTCTTGCAAGACCATCCATAACTTGATCGATGAAGTGCAAAAGGAAATGGTCTGTTTTAGTGGCTTTGTTTTGTTCTTGGTAGTCAACACAAATTCACCACTTTCCATTTTTCTTTGGGACTAGAACAAGAGGAGACACCCATTGACTGTTTGAGATCTAGTAGATGAAACCTGCATCCAACAACTTTTGCAGTTCATACTTCACTATGTCTTTTGAGGTTGGGCTCATCCTCCTTTGGTACTAGCGGAAAGGCTTACATCCCTCCTTAATATAAATATGATGCATGCACATAGATGGATCATGTTGGATCCCTTATATTGTGTACATTGTGACAAGGCTATGGTAAGAACATGAACTTCATCTTATGCAGGATAAATAAGTTTTCAGCCATCCAATATTTGTGTAAACTCCACATTTGATTTTTAGCCATCTAGGTTCTTCATGGTTTGTAATTTCCAGCTATATATGTCTTGCTAATTTGACATGAGTGAAATTGTGTTAAGTGATTTAACATTGTAATTGAAGATGATAAGGGTTGTTTTGTTGCTGTATCTACTATTTATTGTTGTATTTAAGATTTTTTATATCTGGTTTATGCCTGATAAGATTTCCTTTAAAGACTGAAACTTATCAGGACATTTTGGTGTCTTGCTCCTGCATTGCCTAGAAGTTTGGAGTTGTTAAGGATTGAAATATTGTCTGTTGCCACTGATGTTTTGTTTTGTATTTCCAAACAACTCTAAGGCTGAAAATTAACATGGTTAAGACCCTAGAAGACTGTAGTTAAGAAGTGAAATTTCAAATTTCTGAATTCCAAAAACTTTCCACAAGGAGAAGATAAGATGTGACCATTTACAATTTTGTAATCATCTTTGTAAAAGTTTTGAGATTTTGAATTGAGAGGTAAACTGATTGTTCAAAAATAGCCATTTTATGTTTTTCTTTGGGGGGTATTCAAATACTAACACTCCGATACTATGTGGGTGCAAAATTATTTGGGCACATTTAATAATAATTAATTATGCACAATATTTAGGTTAGTAATTATCAAAAAAAGAATTGAAGCTATCAAAATAAAACTTGCCTTCGCTAACTTATCCTGATCTTGATGAGAAATCACTAGGGCAGAAAATTAGGGTTGATTTCTCTTACTTGATAATTGCTTGTGAATATATGTTGGCTTCTTATTACTTTGATTATGTTCTCTTCAAACAATTACCTAAACATAAACCATGAAGATCATGAAAGGCAATGAACACAAGATATAGCCTCCAATCTAGGACAAAACCCCACAAGGGGGAAAACCCAACCAACTTCTCTTCTTATAGAATCAGATCAAAGTGAGAAATCCAGGACCCAAAAACCAAGACCAAGACCTTCCACAAGACCCAAGTCAGCCCTCTTTGAAGCCTTCATCAACCAAGTCAAGTCCAATCAAGTCAACGAAGGTAATAGCTCTTCAGATCATAATTTCGGACCTGCAACTTTGCAGAGTTGCCCCAGCACCTTCGCAGAAACAGAATTCCAGCTTTGTAATTCGCAGAGTTGTCCCAGTACTTCGCACATGTGAACAATGATAGACAAAAGTCTGCCTTTATTTCTTCTAGACCTTCTCTCTCTCCTTTGACTATTTCTCTTTCCTTGATTTTTGCTTGTCTTCTTGGTCTTGCTTGCACAAAAATCAAAGTTGCCAATGTGTGTCCAAATGAGATTGAACTGCTCTCTATATAGACATGTCCAAGAGGTCAAATAGGTCCCTTCTAGGGCCGACTTGTCCAGGCAGAGCCAACTTGGTCTTGTGGAGACAAAATTGACTCTTTTGACCCAGATAAAATTATTTTTCCTTACACTTCCAAAAGTCCAAATGGGACTTGACTCAAGTACAATAGATTGAGTCATGATAAATATTCTTTTGACTCAATAAACCTGACTCAAGTACAATAGATTGACTCATGATAAATATTCTTTTGACTCAATAAACCCTAAAAGCATGAAGAACATGCTTGACTAATGAAATAATAATAATAAAATATTTGTCTTCTTTTTCTTTTTCATGAAATACAAGATGATACAAGTACAATTATAACCATGAAGACCGAACCTAGTTACATTTTCCAAGTTTCCAACAGATCTTACCATGCATTGATGGATCCCATCTTGAAGAAAGCTTAACTTGGAGAATCCAACTATTTCAGGCATTGCTAGTTGAGTTGTGTCTTACTGTACTACAAATAAGTGAGCAGTTAGCATGCAAGCATATTTCTTCTAATTGAGCCCCTTTAGTTTGTGCATATTTCATTTCAAGGGTTTTACCATGTAATATCTCATGGCTTTTGTGAGTTCGTTGTTTTGCTGTGACCCTTTGAAATTTCAAACATACTAGGTGTCAAAGTTCAATAAACTTTTTTTAATGTGTGATAACACTTAAGGGTCTCATTACGTTAAGTGGTCAACCAGATTAATAGTGTCATCAATCACGGTAGTTAGGCCAGGTATGAAACTAGTTATCATATTAAATATAAACTAGTTATCGTATGAAATATAAACTATTACCACATTGTCTGGATGACATATTTTTCAACACCAATAATGTAGACAATAGATGTTACGTGGAATCCAAGAGACACTAATGCAAAATTTGAGATTCCATGCAAATCAAAAAATAAGTATTAATATAGGTGCTTTCTATATTGCAAAAACCCGAGCCCACACTCAAAACAAGGGTGTTGAACCTTATACCTGACAAAAAGATTGAAGGATGAAATTCAAAATAGTAATATTTTTTTCTTTATTGTCAAACCACCTATCCATTAATACTTTTGGTTTGAAAAGCTAAATATGTCAAAAGGAATGGGATGCCATTGAATATGCTTGAGCATGTTATAATCCATTTCTTCATTAGATTCTCACTCTCAAGAGAAGTATTCAAATCTTTTAGTTAAGTTGTTGCTCATAAGTGAGGCAAATTTTCAATATATATATCAATGAAATGTCAGAACCTTGTATCCTTTTTGCCATGATTTCCACAATACCACACATTTTTTTGGAAGAAGGCCAATAAAATTCACACAAATGCTCGAACTTTTATCAATAAAAAAATGGAGGCTTTTAGATAGCTTCTACAATGTGAATGGCCAAGACAACAAGAAGCCTCTTTCATATTTTTTCAAGGAAACATCAATAATGTTCACAATGCCCAAGACCATACCAGTTGCCATAAAAATTCCCCATTATTGTTGTCAAGCCTTGCTCTTCCTAGTCAATTACTCATTTTGGTCATTGGGGATATTTGTATAATTTCCATTTAATTCATTTCATTTTATATAAAGGCGAATGAAAATAGGTGACAACAGAGGGTCATATCCTTCACACAATGAAACATGAAACATAAATGCTAGGAAAATAAATGTTATAAAAATAAACAGAACTAAGAATGATTTCTAAGGCCTTGGTATAGGTTAAAGTAATGGATATTTCATTCGTTCTTCCAAATTATGAACTATATTTTATAATATTGGTTAAGGATAAATCTGAAAACAGTATTCTACTAGTAATAAATCACAAGGAATATCTTAATCATTCTTCAACTCCTTCCGTAAAGGCTTTCTAAATGGGTGGATAGGAAGGAGTTGAGGGAGCAGGGTCAGGGTGGCTAGATGCTCTACCCTGTTTCGTGCCTCCTTTCTCTTCTTCGCCATGGTGTATTTCTCCTTGCGGATGCTGCTTCTGGCTCATGGTGCCCTATTAGAGATGCGTTTGTGGCCCACTATGGGAAGAGTTGAGGGGGCGGAGGGCTGGGCGGCTGCATTTGCTGCTCGACCCTCCGATTTTGTGCCTTTTCTTTATGCTACCAGGGTTTTGATCACCATTTGATTGGGCCTCTACTGGTAGTCTTCTGCATTTATGTTGTGGCTTTTTTGGTTATCGTCAGCGATGTTGTCTTCTCTGGTCCAGAATTGCTCATGTTTTTTGGGGGTGTCATGTCTCCACTTCTTTGGCTATTTTCAGAGGTCGTCTTTGCAATTTTTTGCATGGATGTCACCGCGGCCTTTTTTTTGGGCTTCACTACCCTTTTTTTTTTTTGCAGCCTGGTTCTGGGCTGCCTTCTAAAGCTTGCAAGGTGGCTTGTGCCCTGATCTATTTTGTTTTTTCTTTTGCTAGGTTTCTTGCCTCGGTGTTTGACATCTTTTGTGGCGAGGGTTTCATGCCCAATTGTTATTATTTCAATCTTTGTCGTGTGGCGTTAATGTTTGATTTGTTTCAGCATGTGCTCATGCTCTTTATATCAGATATGTAATTGTTCAAATTAGCATACACACTCAGTGTGTCTACAGAATGTAATTTTTATTTCTCTTAGTTAAAATTATGACAAGTTTTTTCTCTGAGAAAAAAAGGCTTGCTAAATGGGTATGCATTTCCATTTAGGATAGAGCTTCATCATAGTTGTCATCTCCCACGCCCCTCTCCACCAACCAAGACCATATAATTGAAGGCTCTGGCACTCACATATGAAGTGTCTAACCACCAATAAAAATTTAGGACATGCAATAGAGACAAATTAATTGTCGATATATATCTTTGTTGGAGTAGATGCTTTGAAGAAACAGAGCCACTAGACTTCAAATTGTATCAGTTAGGAAGCAAATATTTTGTCATATTCAACTTTGGACAAATTTATAATATAGTAATGCCACTTAGAAACTGAAGGAACTGAATGAAAGCGGAGCAGATCAAACCCCAAATTTAGGGTTTTAATAGTGTAATTCATTTACTGTACATTCTGTATACAATCACATATTTTCAGCTGAAATCTGATCTTTTCATACAACATCCACATTTCTTCCTTCTTTTGTTGAAATTTGGTTACCGGAGGACAGGTGGTTCCCTAAGGCTTTGATCTTTGGCCTAAGGAAAAGTGTCCAAAAGAATTTAATTTTTCTCCTAAAGTGACTTTATAAAGTTATAAAGTCAAATCTAATTTAAAAGTGACTTTAAGTGATAAAGTTACTAAGTCTAATTTTAAAGCGACATTAATAAAGTCAATGTGAAATTAGAAAGGGAAAAGTGACTTTGGAAATAAATGACTAAGTGGGTCTTTATTAAAGTGGGGTGAATTAAAAAATAGAAAGTGAGATTTAAATGAGCATTTAATGTCAGCCCTAGATCTAAACTTTAAAGCTATCTCAACCATTGGATTTAGGGATTCCCCAAAAGTCACTTAGGGTTAGGTTAAAGGAGGAAAAGGAGGGAAAAGGTCATTCACTCTTTCATGAGCAGATTGAGAGAGGAGGAGAGAAGACTGAAGAGGAATTTCTGAGCGGAGGGAGAGCAGCAAAAGACACATCAAATCCGTACAGCAGGAGGACACACTTCCCAAGGAAGAAAATCCATACAATAGCATTTATTGGCATGGTTATCGAGGTAGAAAATTCGTACAACAGTTTGCACGCATTTTTAGGAAAGGACAATGCTATTTTTGAGGAGAAGAATCAACATTTAAGGGCACAATTTTCGAGGCAGATTTTCTGGGCACGGAAATAGAGGAAGGGATTGTTGTCTTGTCCGTACAGTTCCATACAGGCAATTTCTAGCACGTTTTTTGAGGTAGCAAGTACAACATTTATTGCTGTAATTTTTTCTGTAATTTTCTATTTGCTGTTTGGCACAATTTTCAAGGTGGAAGGTGGCATGAAAATCGAGATAAGTGGTTTTTAGTGCTTGCTGTAATTTTTACTGTGTATTGTTGTTCACTGTAAAAGCATTTATCAGAAATAAGAAGAAGATTTCAAATTGGTTTTCCCTAAGAGTTGTAGGGGGTTTTTCCAGGGTCAAGTTGACCAAAAATCGGCGTGTCTATTTTCTGTGTGTGGCTGATTTATTTTTTTGATTTTTTATTTCTACATTTCAGCACTGTGAAAATTCCAGAATTTGTGTTTTCAGAAAATATTTATTTTTTCTAGCTTATTGAATGTATGGCTATGGGAATGGGCATATAAATTTATGGGAGAAATAAGGAGAAACTAAAAACCGGGGTTGGGTTATCAAATTTCTACATCTTTCCTATCTTCTCTTTGATGTGGAGCTAGTGAGAAAGGGATCCATCATCAAGTCATCTTTAGATAGTCAAGGTGCCTTTCAGAGATTGATCTGAGCTGCAATTTGTGAAGGGAGGCCCATACAAAGAAAATCATACATCAAATCTATCTTCTATCAAAAAAATTCATCAAGATTCAAGGTGTGAATTTCCAAGAAAATGCATGTTGCAATGTGAGGAAGGATGTAAATTTATGTAGATGTTTTATGCTTGATGCAACTTTACTTTCACTACAACAATCACATAAACAATCAAGTAAAGTGTTGATAGAACATACCAGTAGATCAACAGAAGACAAACCATAAATAGATAAATGTGTTGGTGCGTTATGGCGGTCAACAGGATGCTTCAACCAACAAAGTCTCCTTGGTCAGCCAACCCAGCATGTGTCACAACAACCCTCAAAACAGCCACACGGTCAACTCAAAGTCAACCCCAGAAAATTCAAAGCTACCCAGAAAAGTCAACGCAAAACATCAGCAACAACACCAGCACCACCAGCAATAGCAGCACCACCAACAGCAATAGCAGCACCACCAGCAGCAGAATTCTCTTCGTCCTTCTTTCCCACGCGTGAACCGAAAACTGCCTCCAAGGAGCTCGAACTAATCAGAAGAGGAGAGATGATGTGTGAGGATGAGATGAGTGCAACTTCCTCCAACGTTGACTCTATTTATATCAATCACCAAGGGTGTGTGACACATTTTCTAGGGGTGTAAAACCTTAAGGCCGACCTGCACATATTTTGAAAGTATTAAAAATAAATTCAAAATAAATATTCTGCTCATCGGATCAAGATGATCTTTAGATCAATATTTCACCTCTCCGAAAGAGGAACCCAATAAAAATATTGGTGTCTTCATCTAAGCATCACAACATGGATTTTGGACCTAGTTGTCCAATTTTAACACTCCCTCTCAACCAGGGAGAAGTCCTTCCACCTATGCAATCAAACATCGTGCGTCATCCCACAGTAACTTGCTTTGTTGGCCTCTTTATTTTAGAACAGAAGTGGTTTAGTCACAAAGACATCATTCCCGGCTGGCAGATTCAACCCAGAGGCCTGAAACCTCTATAGGACTCACAAAGAGTCTCATACCAACCCGAAGTTGGTTTACCTGACCCGAAGTTAGTTGGAGGTCCGAAACCTCACATGGACTCAAAGAGTCACATACCAACCCGAAGTTAGTAGGAGGTCTGAAACCTCACTAGACTTGATCCTAGATAAAGTGGTTGGACATGTGTCATCCTAGATAGAGAGTACGACAATCTCTGATGCGTCCATCAATCTTTGCTACTAGTCTCTAGCTTTTTCCACCTCATTGGCCAAATGAGAGGTACTTCCTATGAGTCCGAAACTCAATGGGTAGGATGCATACGAAGCACAAATCATGAGAGGCAAGCCAAATCAATCATCATATCGATGGGGCAGAAGAACCACAAGGTTTGGCAAGCCTAGCCCCGTGTGTGCTTATAGCTCCGAGAACCTATCCCAGAGCCCCCCAGAGCTCCAAGAGCTCATCGTCCAATAGGACCCTCAAAATAGGGTCGTTCCACGATTCCAAGATTCTCACGGAAGGTTAGGAACATGACCTTCCCCAAGGGCATTGTGAGAATATCTGCGACCTGCTCAAGAGTTCCTATATGATCGAGACTTACGGCACCTCGCTGTACCATATCCCGGATAAAGTGGTACCAGCCATCAACATGCTTGGATCGTTCGTGGAACATGGATTCTATGAAAAACGAATCCCCCTCAGGTTATCACCAAGGATAACGGTGGCATCTAGCACATGCTCAAACAACGCACTAAAGAGCTTTCGCAACCAAGTAACTTCACAACAGGCCATACATGTTATAATGTATTCGGCCTCAGTGGTGCTCAAGGCTACCGACTTCAATTTTCTGCCCGAAGCAGATCTACGTGTGAAGCAGCATCTAGATGTGCTCTTGCGATCCACCACACTACCAGCCCTATCGGCATCAGTATATCCATGGAGTGTCATACTCCTGGCAGTGCATCTCAGCCCATGGTCTAACGTGCCCCAGAGATATCTCAATAGTTTCTTGTCACCAACCCAGTGAATGTTATGATCAACCATGTGTTGACTCAAAGTGTTCACTGCACAGATCATGAGAGGCAAACCAACTCAATCATCATAACGATGGGGCAGAAGCACCACAAGGTTCGGCAAGCCTAGCCCCATGTGTGCTTATAGCTCCGAGAAGCTATCCCGAGAGCCCCCTAGAGCTCCAAGAGCTTATCGTCCAACAGGACCCTCGGAATAGGGTCGTTCCACGATTCCAAGATTCTCACGGAAGTTTAGGAACATGACCTTCCCCAAGGGCATTGTGAGAATATCCGCGACCTACTCATGACTTCCTATATGATTGAGCCTTATGTCGCCTAGCTGTACCATATCCCGGATAAAGTGGTTCCAGCCATCAACATGCTTGGATCGTTCGTGGAACACGAGATTCTATGAAAAACGAATCCCCCTTAGGTTATCACCAAGGATAACGGTAGCATCTAGCAAATGCTCGAATAGCTCACTGAAGAGCTTTCGCAACCAAGTGACTTCACAACAAGCCATACATGTTATAATGTATTCAGCCTCAGCAGTGCTCAAGGCTACCAACTTCAGTTTCCTACCCGAAGCAGATCTACATGTGAAGCAGCATCCAGATGTGCTCTTGCGATCCACCACACTACCAGCCCAATTGGCATCAGTATATCCATGGAGTGTCATACTCCCGGCAGTGTATCTCAACCCATGGTCTAACGTGCCCCAGAGATATCTCAATAGTCTCTTGGCACCAACCCAATGAATGTTATAATACCCCATGTGTTGACTCAAAGTGTTCACTAAGAACATCAGGGCCCCTACGTGACGATAGTCAGTAGGATATGCTAACACGGGCCCAGTAGCGCTGCCACTCAACTTCTTAAAGTTGAGCTCCATTGGTGTCGACACGGACTTGCAGTCCACCATACCAAACCTTTCCAGAAGCTTCACAATGTTTTTTCCTTCAGAAAGGAAAATCTTGTCAGGTCACTGCCAGACCTCTAGGCCTAGGAAATAGTGCATTAGTCATAGGTCCTTCATCTCGAACTCAGCAACAAGCTCCCTCTTGCACTGATGAATGGAAGGGTCAGCACCTTTTAGGAAGAGGTCATCCACATATAGCACCAGAATGAGAGGCTTCTCCCTGTCAACCTTGAAGTAAAGGTTCAGATCAGCGTTACTACGAGTGAAGCCCAGCTTCATCAGGTAGCTATCTATCCTCTCGTACCAAGCTCTCGGTGCTTGCTTCAGTCCATAGAGGGCTTTCTTCAACCTGCAGACATGGGTGTCCCGATCCTGGACTTTGAACCCCAGAGGTTGCTCTACATACACCTCTTCCTTTATCGCACCATGCAAAAAACCAGTCTTCACATCCATCTGATGAAGACTCCATCCTTGCGTAGCAGCAAGGGCTATGATAGATTTAATGGTGGTATATCGTGCCACAGGTGCGAATATGTCATCATAGTCGATGCCTTCCTTTTGAGAGAAGCCACGAGCAACGAATCTTGCCTTGAACTTTTCAGCACTTCCATCAGATCCATGCTTGATATTGTAGAGCCATTTCGAGGTGACAACTAGTTTGTCCTTCGGTCTTGGAACTACTTCCCAGACATCATTCTTCATTGTGGACTCATACTATTCGTGCATAGCATCTTCCAGACTTGATGCTTTCCAACTTCCTCAAAAGATACAGGCTCGGATTGTACAATAGTACTCATGGCTGCTGGATACCCTTGGTATCTACTCAGCTTCTTGCTTTCACGGAATGTCCCCCTTTGGGGCCGTATGTCCCTCAGCATCCTCGAGAGTGTCCCTAAGCCATGACGGTCTCTTTCCCAGTGAAGGAGGTGGATCAATTAGGTACATCGGTCCTTCAACATCAGGCATCGTCTCATCCTTCGGTTATTCTTGATTTCCAGGCCTTGCTTCATGATCTTCCTGGGATCTCGGGAGACTGATTACTTTCTTCAGGGAAGCTTCTTCGTCAAAAGTGACATCGTGGCATATCTCCACTTCCTTTTGACCAGGCACATAGACTCTATAGGCCTTCGAAGTTTCACTGTAGCCCACAAACATTCCTTTCTTCCCAGAAGAATCCAGCTTGCTCCTCTTTTCTTTCGGCACATGAAAATAAACAGGACATCCAAAATGTCTAAAATGTGAGACGTCAGGTTTCTTTCCAAAGAGAACCTCTTTGAGAGTTTTGGAGTCTATAGTGGAATGCGGGCATCAGTTTTGTATGTATACAACAGTGTTTGCAGCTTCTCCCCACCTAAACTTCGGTAGACCTTGGTCACATAGCATGGCACGAGAAACTTCCACAATGGTCCTGTTCTTTCGTTCAACAACACTATTTTGCTTAGGAGTATATATATAGTTGTGGTCTCCCTCTTAATGCCAACTTCTTTGGAACAATTTTGAACCTTTTCATCTCATATTCAGTGCCATTATCGGCTGTCGGATAGCATATCATGTCATTGCTCCCAATGGACTTCCTCCAACCTGGTAGTGTATCACTTCTAGACCCAAACGTGATAGCTTCCTTGAAGCTCTTCTTCCACATGTGCACATTTCCATCTATGAATGCCACATTGAAACCTTTGTCTTCCATGGCCGATATAGACACAAGGTTCTTCTTCAAATTTGGTACATAGAGTACATCCTTCAAGCGGAGGACTTGACCTTGAGACAAGTGGAGGGTCACAGTCCCTTTCCCTTTCACGGGATATCTGGCATTATCTTCAAGGACAATTTTTCAGATTAGTGACCTTCACAACCATATCAGAGAGTGCTTCTTTGAACCCAATGATGTGCCTTGAGGCACCACTATCTATCAACCAGACATCCATAGTTTCGGGTGGAGATGCAACGTAGAGGGAAAATACAAGAATGTATTCACTTCTTTTATCGACAACATTTGATTCCTCATACCTCTGGTTGTTGTTTTTGTCATCACCATCAGGAGAATCCTTCTTGAAAGGACATTCTCTAGCATAGTGACCAGGCTTATGACAAGTGAAACACTTGCCCTTCTTTCCTTGGGCCCCTGGTTTTCCTTTGTTCTTTGGACCACCAAAGTTCTTCTTTCTAGAATGAGCAGCGTAGGCAGCATTTCCTTCATTTTCATACTCCTTCTTTCTTGATTCTTCTTGAACGCATCTCGACAATACTTCATCAAAGTCAGGTATCACATTATTATTTAGAATGGTAGTGTTGAACACATGCCATTCGGATGGGAGCCCTCCAAGTTCGGTGAGTACCATCTCTTGATTAGCTATTGTCTCCCCAATAGCCAACAGATTGTTCCTGATCTCGGTCAGCTTCAGAAAATATGATTAAACAGACTCATCCCTGCCTTTCCTTAGATTCTTCAATTGATTCTTGTGGAATAGGACTTGATTCGCATTGTTGGCCTTGAACATGTTGACCAACTTATCATGAGCCTTTGGATAAGCCTAGCTCAGAGATGTAGGCAACCAGAGTCTTGTGAATTGAGTCCCTGATCATTAGTATTGCTTTGATCTCCCCCTTCTTGTACTTAGTTTTGGCGGCAGCAGTTGCAGTGGATGGAGGCTCTTGGATTTTACCCTGCACATAGTCCATGACATCTTGGTATTCCAACATAAGATCCAATGTCATCTTCCAAGCATGGAAGTCATCCTTCCTAGTCAATTTGTCATCAGCCTTGAAGCCATTGTAGTTTGAGGAACCCATCCTCTTCTTCGGTGATTGCTACAAATTAGGACTTTATCTTCACCTCAGCTCTAATACCATGTAAATTTATGTAGAAGTTCTATGCTTGATGCAACTTTACTTTCACTACAGTAATCACATAAACAATCAAGTAAAGTGTTGATAAAACATACCAGTAGATCAACAAAAGACAAACCAGAAATAGATAAATGTGTTGGTGTGTTACGGCGGTCAACAGGATGCTTCAACCTACAAAGTCTCCTTGGTCAGCCAACCCAGCATGTGTCACAACAACCCTCAAAACAGCCACACGGTCAACTCAAAGTAAACCCCAGAAAATTCAATGCTGCCCAGAAAAGTCATCGTAAAAAACCAACAAGCAGCCGCAACAACAACAACAACAACAGCAGCAGCAGCAGCAATAGCAGCACCACCAACAGCAACAACAGCAGAATTCTCTTCGTCCTTCTTTCCCACGTGTGAACCGAAAATTGCCTCCAAGGAGCTCGAACCAATCAGAAGAGGAGAGATGATGTGTGAGGATGAGATAAGTGAAATGTCCTCCAACGTTGACTCTATTTATATCAGTCATTGAGGGTTTGTGACACATTTGTTGGGGGTGTAAAACCTTAGGGCCGATCTGCACATATTTTGAAAGTATTAAAAATAAATTCAAAATAAATGTTCTACTCATCGGATCAAGATGATCTTTAGATCAATTTTGCACCTCTCTAAAAGAGAAACCCAATAAAAATATTGGTGTCTTCATCTGAACATCACAACATGGAGTTTGGACCTAGTTGTTCAATTTTAACAAAGGACCTATCAGTTTTTCTCTTCTCAACAACCATGTGCAAATCTCTTATAAGTGCTTTCAAGCAACTTAAGGAGAAGAAATCCCATTTCTTGTTAGGGGAAAATATATGGGTTAGAGTTGTTCATTGGATCTTTGTATTTACATGTACATCATGGAAATGCCATTAAAGAAGCAAT
Source organism: Pinus albicaulis (assembly GCA_034641835.2). Lineage (NCBI taxonomy): Eukaryota > Viridiplantae > Streptophyta > Pinopsida > Pinales > Pinaceae > Pinus > Pinus albicaulis. The sequence continues at coordinate 1,166,128,136 of CM076575.1, read as the reverse complement.
CTAGTTTCAATTTCCACACTATTGAAATTAGGTAGCATCGGGAAGTACTCTCACATGCCCTTGGTGCTAGGCTTGTGAGAGATAAATGCTCATAAAGTGTGATTTATCAGTGTATGGGATTTGCACCCAAGTCGTGGGCTTTGTAACCAACGACAACATTTAATATTCTAAATTAATGTTGAGTTTGATGTTGGGGGTTTCTTGATGGACAAGGGGGCTTCCAAAGGGACCAATGGTCAAGTATAAATAAGAGGCCAAAGGAAAGGGGTAAGGAACAACTCATATGGACAAGATGAAATGGATTTATTCTTGATTGAGCTCTAAAATTTGTAAAGGATACTGCAGACCTGCAACTAGGGCAACAAGGGTTTTGGTGGGCATCTTTTCTATGGTGGGAAGGACTTTTGGTTTCTCTGTTTGCAGGTGGGAGGGCTAGAAGAGGCCTAGCCACAGGCTGAAGAAGGAGGACGTGCCATAAGGAAGGGCTGGCAGGTGGAAAGGGAGAAGCGGTGAGCCAGTTGAGGGGAAAAAGGGAGTGAGCCAGTTGAGGGGAAAAAGGGAGCAAGCCGCAGTCAAGAAGGAAGGAGCTAGCCATAGGGAGGGCCAACTGACTGTTTAAGTACAACATAGGGCAATCTGAGGCCTAAGGAAAGGAGGCTGCAAGAAAGAGAGGTTGACCCTGTCCAGGCTCACCGCAGCTAGAGAAGGTTGGCCGAAGGTGAGATGAGGACACAGCAAGAACGGCTGTGGCCTTCTGGAGTTCTGTGCAAGGGGGCTGACGGCCTGAACTTACTACAACAAGGCGGATGAGGAAAAAGGGAGTAGGCCGACGCTTGAATTCTGCTACAGGAGGACTGAGGAAGAAGACCGTGACCTGCAGAATGTATAGCTAAAGAACAACTAATTGGGAAGATTGCTGATTGAGTGTACAGGGGGCATGCCTGGAGGGCTGCCAAGTCACTAGGAGAAGTCCAAGGTGTCCAAGAAGTTGGTTGTTGGAGCCGCTAAAGGAACAACAACTGTTATAGGTTGGGACAACCGTTTATACAGAGCTAAACAGCTGTAAGTGTTGTCTCCTATTTGGCCTTTTGTGCAGGGATTGTGAAGGGCCATTATCCCTAGTGAATAGAAAACAAATTATCCCTGGTGTTTTATTTCCAACTGGAATGATGATATGGCGAAGACCTTGTTGTTGTAGTTAAATGTACTGAAAAACCAAGATTTTATGTTTTGGAAAACTTGTCAATTTTTATACCTTCCATTATTACAGGCTCACCTTGCAGGTGCAAGTCTGAAGAATATATGTACATCCTCTGAGGCGCACACACACATGCACATATATATGTGATGCATGTCCAAAGAAATCATGCCACATAGACCCGCAAGATAAGCCCACAATAATGAAAGGTGGGGTTATAAAGATGGGTGAAGTTTTGAACACTACGTGGATGCATAGACAAAATCAACATTATACATTTTCCTGAGTATATGTTGGACATTGGGTTCAATTCTCCCTGTGTGTTTCACGACATGGACTACCTGCCTCTCCTGGATCCTAACTCTGGCCATTGTAGCGGGGACTAATGCCTGTGGGTTTTGGTCTAACGGAAATCGTGATTCCAACAAGTGGTATCAGAGCGACAAGTCTCGAGTTCGAAACTCACTCGGCTCATGTTCGGGGGGAGATTGTTGGACATTGGATTCAACGCTTCCCGTGTGTTTCACGACATGGACTAACGGCCTCTCGTGGATCCTAACTCTGGCGATTGTAGCGGAGATTAACACTTGCGCGTTTTGGTCTAACGGCAATCATGATTCCAACAATATATTTTTCCTCAGTGAATCAACACTATATATATATATAAAGCCCATGCCAAAAGGACTTGCACAGGAGGAGCCGTGTGGGCCTCTTAAGACAAAATCTTATTTACATCAAGTTATATAGGAACTCAATTATTAGACAGGGTAACATGTAACTACAGTATATATATATATATATATATATATATATATATATATCATACTGTAGTTACATGTTAACCTGTATATATATATATATATATATACAGGTTAACATGTAACTATAGTATGATATGCAAGTGTATATATATATATATATATATATATATATATATATATATATATATATATATATATATATATATATATATATATATATATATATATATATATATATATATATATATTCCATGAAAAAATTCTTGCAGCTTTTCACATTTGAACTAGCACCATCAATTCTTGCAGCTTTTCACATTTAGCACAACTTACTATTTTTAGCAGGTTTTCGGGTCCTCCACTCCCGAAGCCGTTTTGGGGCCTTAATGATCTAGGTGGATATTGGTGGCCACCCACCTATTCCATTTGAACCCCCACCATTAGTTCTTTTAGTTTTCAAGTTGCAACAAAACTTACTATTTTTAGCAGTTGTTCGGGTCCTGAACTTCTGGAGCCGTTTTGAGGCCCTAAACGACGTTTTTTGGGAAAAAGGAGAGCAACATGGGTCCATAGACCGATGTTGCTCGTTCAAAAATTGTACTCCTTGGACAGATATTTCTAATGAGCTATGGAGCGCGTCAAATGGAGATCGGATGCCAAAGTTACGTCCCCGGGAAGTTGAACCACCAATTTACCCAAACGGGGCCCATAGTTTTGGCGCTTCATCTCCTAGTTAGGCTTTTGGAATTTTAGAGTTCTCCATTGTTTCTCAATAATAAATAGGCCCTCAAGCCTCATTGTAACATAGTTCATAGGTCTGTAGCCATCACATCTCTTCTCAAAGATTCGCTACCAGCACCCTAGCTATTTTATTTCCATTATGCCTGTAAGCATATTTTTGTTATTTGATATTAATGAAATGAAGCATTATTTCCGCTGCATCGCTATGTTCATGGTTATTTCTATATTCTGTTGCGTTCCTGCATAAATCCGAATCAGTGGTATCAGAGGGGGTCTGCTCTTTCTTTGTTTTTCTTTACATGTCCCCAACGCGGTCAGGGTATAAGGAGTTAGGGCTCGATCTGGTTGAACCCTTGCAAGATCAGCCTCGCAAACCCCGACGACCTCCCATGGCGGAAGAAAAGAAAGAAGAGGGAGCAGGAGATCCTATCAAAATACTACTCGAGGAGGCCCTCAAGAAACAAAGGAACGCGATGATGGACAACTTTCCTCAAATCCTTCAACAACTGCCCACATATGGCGCATCTACATCCAACAACCACTCTGGAGGCGCCACTCCCTTCAAGGTACAGGTAAAATTTGACATTCCTATATTTGAAGGAAAAATAGATGCAGACGCTGTAGACAGATGGTTAAATTTGCTGGAAGGGTATTTCTCGGTCCATGACTTCTCTGATCGAGAAAAGATTATTTTTGCACTCCTCAAAGCTGCCCCCCATGTCAAAGACTGGTGGGAAACCTACCGTGAGCAAGAGGGCGAAGGGGAACCCTCTCTGTTCTCGGCCACACCCACTTGGAATTCGTTCCAAGACGACATCAAGGAACAATATTACCTCGTGGGGAGCTATGAGGAAAAATACATCCAATGGACCACGCTGCGGCAACAAAAGGATCAAGATGTGCACGAACTGACGAATCTGGTCCATACCCTGCGCACAAAGTTGGGTATTAAAGATTCAGAGAGACATTTGGTGCTCAAGTACCATGGCTGTCTGCACAAACACATTCAGGAGGAAATGGAATTCCTCGACATTACATCGCTTGTCATGACATATCGCTATGCCACCAAGATTGAGCATAAATTTACGCAGAAGAAGCGAGACTTTGGATCTGCGAATCCGAAAGGTGCCCCCGAACCGAAGAACAAGGGGCAAGGCCAAAGCAATGCGACTCAGAACAACACCACAAATACAAAGAAGGACATAGGGAAGTGGTGTGAATTTCATAACAGCCCCACTCACAGCACAAATGAGTGTCGGGCCAAACAGTCTTTGGTGGCCGAACTAAAGGCACCCGAATCAAATGCATTTTCTGATCCTGAGTTAGAACCAGACAAAGGCAATGACAAAGGGAAGAAGATCATTGATGCAGATCCTAGTGCCATTATTGCCACCACCAAGATCCAGAGGGAGGGTCCAGAGGATCCAGAGGAGGGGGAGCACCTCTTCCAGTCGCAGATGTGGGTGAAGGGTTCTCCACTGCAATTTCTCATCGATAGTGGAAGCCAAAAGAACCTCATTTCAGCAGAGGTCGTGAAGCGGCTTGGCCTACCAACCATAGCACACCCGCAGCCGTATACCATCGGGTGGCTCCACCTAGGGAGAGATCTCCGCATCCGCTAGCAGTGCCGCCTTCCATACAGTATCAAGCCATTCACAGATGAGGTATTGTGTGATGTTGCTCCTCTTGACGTAATTGAAGTATTATTGGGCCAACCATAATTTTGGAGGCGACATGCTATGTATGAGTCTAGGCCTCGTGCTATTATTATTACTTTGGGAAATAACTTGTACATGATACCGGAGGTAGTACCGCCTCCTGTCATCTCTTTGAATACGAGGAAATTTTATCCTCACTCATAGAGGTTCTGTTACACTGTTAGGACAAGCACTCTAGTGATCTGACTCCCAATGCACCACCACCTGATGTTGCCATACATCCTGCAACTACACATACATAATCCAAACATGTACTCTCTGAGGCTGATAAAGAAACCAAATTTACTAAACGCATCCAGCCTGTCCACCCACAGGTCCATGACATCTTCAACACATCTAATACTTACTTCAATAGAATTTTCCTCATCTCATGGAGGATCTCAACGCAATGGGGACCATTGCTTCCTAAGGAGGGAGGAATGATCTAGGTGGATATCGGTGGCCACCCACCTATTCCATTTGGACTAGCACCATCAATTCTTGCAACTTTTCATTCACCACAACTTACTATTTTTAGCAGGTTTTCGGGTCCTCCACTCCCAAAGCCGTTTTGGGGCCTTAATGATCTAGGTGGATATTGGTGGCCACCCACCTATTCCATTTGAACCCCCACCATCAGTTCTTTCAGTTTTCAAGTTGCAACAAAACTTACTATTTTTAGCAGTTGTTCGGGTCCTGAACTTCCGGAGCCATTTTGAGGCCTTAAACGACGTTTTTTGGGAAAACGGAGAGCAACATGGGTCCATGGACCGATGTTGCTCGTTCAAAAATTTTACTCCTCAGAAAGATCTTTCTAACGAGCTATGGAGCACCTCAAACTTTGATCGGATGCCAAAGTTACGTCCCTGGGAAGTTGAACCACCAATTTACCCAAACGGGGCCCATAGTTTTGGCGCTTCATCTCCTAGGGTTAGGCTTTTGGAATTTTAGAGTTCTCCATTGTTTCTCAATAATAAATAGGCCCTCGAGCCTCATTCTAACACAGTTCAGAGGTCTGTACCCATCACATCTCTTCTCATAGATTCGCTACCAGCACCCTAGATATTTTATTTCCATTATGCCTGTAAGCATATTTCTGTTATTTGATATTAATGAAATGAAGCATTATTTCCGCTGCATCTCTATGTTCATGGTTATTTCTATATTCTGTTGTGTTCCTGCATAAATCTAGATCATTTTGTAAGAAGAGTTGCACAAAGAAATGGGCCGAAATCGAGAGAAGGATAAGGGTCGATTCTCTTTGGGGATGAGGGCAAGATGGGTGGCATTGGTGTATCCTCCAATTTTGCATTTACGTTGAGGCCATCTTATCATTTTGACAAGATATTTTTTTATAGTTCCCCAATAAGTTCTGTAGAAACAAATGGGGAAACCATCTGGACCAAGGGCTTTGTCTGGTTGGAGCATCCAGATGGCATTTTGAATTTCAGCCTCTTCAATTTCCTTGGTTAATGTTGCATTGATTTCCTCACTGATTCCTGTGGGCAAGTGCTGAAGAAGATCAGAGTAGTCTTCTGCTACATTTGTCTCAGTTAAGAGTACGCTGTAATAATCTGAGGCAATCTGCTTGATGGCTTCTTGGGTGTTGTGAGTATGTCCTTCCTCATCGTTGATGGTGGTTACATTATTCCTGATTTTCCTTACTGTGGCGTGCTTGTGGAAGAAGGAAAAATTTTTGTCCCCTCCTTGCAACCAAAGCTGTCTTGATTTTATTCTCCATTTTTGTTCTTCATCTCTTTTGGGACGAAAAAATTGGAAATAGAGATCGCCTTCAAGTGCTCTGTATTCGTGGGAGAGACCATGTTCCTCTATCTTGCTGTGACCCATTTCTAATTTTCTTTTTATTTCAATTTTGGCCTTTTCCGGTTCTTTATAATAATACTTTTCCCAATCCTTCAAGGCACATTCGGTCCTTTTCAACTTGCTTTCCCATATGTATCCCGACGATCCTTCTATGTGTTGACGCCAAGTGAGTTTGACAATTTGATCAATGATGGGATTGCTGTTCCATAATGAACTGTATTTAAAAGGAATTGGCCCAAAGGGGCAGTGGGTCTCGAGGAAAAGACTTGTTGGATAATGATTAGATGCCGAATAGGATAGGACAACAGCGTATGTAGTGGAGTAAGCAGAAAGGAGAGAGACATTTATCATAATTTTGTCTAACCATTCCATAATATTATCTTTGCGCAGCTTGTGGTTGTTCCAAGTGAATCTGCAATTTTTTGGGGCTACATCAACTAAGTCGTGCTCCTGCATGATAACTTCCAGCTTTTTTCTGTAGGGATCATGGGTAAAGACTCCTTCTCTCTTCTCATTGGAGTGGAGTATGAGATTGAGATCTCCTCCAAGAATGATATTGCTATTATTTTCATCGTCTATGTCTGTTTTGAGAGTGGACCAACATTTCTCTTTATCTTTGAAGTGGTTTGGTGCATAGATATTTTAGATTACAATCTGTTTGTTATCTACTTGGTTCTCTAGATTGACTTTAATCCAATACTGAGTGATTGTATTAGATATGCATGTCCAAGTGCTTTGATTCCAAATGGGGACTATTCCGCCAGCGGCTCCCCTTGATTCACAAATGTAACCTTCATACTGTTTGAGCTGATCAATGATTCCTTTCATTTCTTGATGTCCTTGTTTTGTTTCCTGTAATATAAGGATTCTCGGTTTCTCATGATCTATCAGATCTTTTAGGGAAACAATTTTAGAGGGGTGCCCTAGTCCCCTGCTGTTCCAAGATAGGATCTTCATCATTGAGTATGGGGTATACGGAGAGTTGCTCACCCTCCCTGCCCCTTGTGAGCTATTTCTTTGCTATTTTTCCCCAGAATATAGGTTTCTATGGGGTTTTGTGTACCCATGACTATGTCTTTTTGGGCATTCTCATTCCTCTGCTACTTTATGGATTTTTTACCAGGCCTTTGTTTTTTATGCGCTTCTAAGTTTACACCGTGCTCTTTGGAAGAGCTCCTGGTTGATCGAGTGAGGGGAGGATCATGTGATGAAGAGGGAGAAGTTTGCGAAAGGGGGATGGGGATGGGGGGGTCATTTTCAGGAATGGAAAGGGTGCCATAGGGGTTAGATGATTCCAGAGGAGTCTCAGAGAGAGGATCGGAAGCAGAAATGTTAAGGGGAGGATCCAGGGAGGAGGTGGAGGGGGAAGCTGAGTGAATGGTTTTAGGAGGAGAAGCTGCAGGGTTTGCCTTAGGAACAAGGGCAGTCTTCTTTTTTCTAACATTTTCCCATTTTTCATCTTGTGAAGTGTTTTCAAAATCAACTAACTTAGAGCATCGATTGGAGAAATGGCCATATTCATGACATACCTTGCATTTAAACAGGATCTGTTCGTAGTCCAGTTGATGGATGTGCGTCCAGTCATCCACTTTGAGCTTGATAGCCTCCGGAAGACCCTTGCCGAGATCAACTTCAACACAGATGCGCGCACAAGCTTGCATATTTTACTTTGGTTCCCTTCGATCAATAAATTTCCCAACAACGTTACCGATGGCTCGAACCGATTCATATCCCCAACAATGGAGAGGAAGATGCGGAAGCCGGACGCAGACCGGGACCGCACTAGGGACATATAGCTCAGGATCAAAGTTTGGGGTCCATTTTTTGAGGTACAAACCTCTGGAATCCATAAAATATGGACCATTCCTGAAGATTAGGTCCTTATCTTCTCTTGATTCGAAGTGGAAGGTGAAGTACCCTTTCCCACAAAAGCGAATGGAGATTTTACCGCTTATTTTATCAGCCCAGTTCCGCTCGATCCACCTTTGCACCGTCTTTGGGGAGGGCCATAGACCAGTGAATTGCCCAATGAGCCCTCTTTCAGCCAGTGAAAGTGTTTCCATGCAAGGGAGAGCAGGGGGGAGATTCACTTCTTGAAGACCATCTAACTTCTTAATGAACTTTGAAATTGTAGGTCGAGGGCACTAAGGCAGCAGTGATTTAACCAGTGCAGAAAAAGCTAGTTGGGCAGCGGCCGCCTCCAGGGTAGCATCCAGAGGGGCCATGGTAGGCAGGAGGAGAATGGGCCAGGGGCCGCAGGCGCAGAGGTGCGCAGGCAATGCAACAGAGCGGCAGACCTAGCAGCACGGAAAACTTCACTACCACTTTTAATATAACATTTCTTAATTAATAAAAATGTTCGCCATATATAAAATTAATAAACAATAAATATATGAAAAATATTAATCCAAAAATATATATTGAAAAATTAAACATTTATTTTATATTAAAAAAAGTAATAAAGACAATCAAGTCATTATTAGCATAAAGGATGGGCCTCATCAGCAAGACGACCCAAGATCAAACTTCACATCAAACCTCATGAGGGTGGTTGTGCTTATGCTAGGGGAGGAGATATGCTAAAAAATCTAGTTAGCTTAGGGCTAGTGTGGCTTAGGCCTCAAACCTCACGAGGGTGGTTGTGCTTGTGCTAGGGGAGGAGACATGCTAAAAAATCTAGTTAGCTTAGGGATACTGTGGCTTAGGCCTCTTACAATCCAGAATGACTTTGGCAGATTAGATACCCTAGATCACAATTTCTCAAACCACAAATTTTGACAAGAAAAAAAATCAAAAATTAAAATTTCAAATAATTTTTTTTTTTTTGACAAAAATTAACCCTATATTTATAAAACCTTATTGCATAAAATAATAGAACAAAAAATTATAATCCGATAATATTTTTCTCATTAATCTTTGATTTTTATTTTTATTTTTATATTATTACTTTATCGCTTAAATGTTTCACATTTACTTTCATATTTACCATATGTGACTTATTTTCTGTGTAGAAAAAAAAATATTATTAAATATTTATCAATTATCTTTGTCAAATATTAGTTTTTCCTTTCCGACTATTACAGTGTAGAATATTAAGTTTTGTGAAGGGCTCGGAATTTCTTCTTATCCATAAATACAAGAAGCTTCCAAGATAGAAGGGTCAAAGGCCACACACCCAGGTCTCGTGGGAAACAAAATAAACTCACTTATTAGAGGGGCTTCTTTTATTTTCTTTAAGTAACTTATTTGACACGCATTTACATATTCTCAAAACAGGTATACATTTTTCTAATCGCTTGGAATAGCTATTTTCCACCTTGCCATCTTCGATTAGTATATGACAAGGAAAAAAAAGAACAGTTAGAGACATATTCCACAACTTAGGAAGCCAAAAACAGTTGAAAACATATAAAACACATGTAACCATAGTCAGTCATCTGAAGTAATTGAGGCATGATAATTAACTTAATGTTTATTTATATAATAATCCAAATGAGTTTTTTAATAACAATATTATCAATATATTGATTATTAATAAAATATTTAATTCTATTGAGATTGCATGTGTTTTTTCTACTTAAAAACCTTGTATGTAAAAGATCACACACTTCACTATAATTGTAAAACTTGCTTAAACTAAATTACTAAACATTTTAAATGATTTTTGATAACTAGGATATAATTACCTTTTCAAATGTGCATCACTCATATTTCACATTTTGTTTCACAATACAAATATTTAATTAACCTCAAGGGTTAGCTCAATTGGTTGAGTTCCCATTGTTAAAGCACATTTGATATTGAGAGGTCACGGGGTCAATTCTCTCAACACTCTCGGCGTCAGGGTCTCTGGTTAAGCTAACAAGAAGCGATCCCTTCGGGTGGATTTTCTTGGTACAAATATTTCGTGGATGTAGCGGTCATCGATCTCTAGGGTCCAAGAACCAAAAAAACAAAACAAAAATATTCAATTTATTTCAAACATTTAATCATTTCACTTAAACTTTGTTTTTCTTCAACACAACTACAATCTCATCATTTACAGACAAATGCAAATTGAAAACTATTTCTTTGCAAACACTTTCTTTAAGAAAAATCCCCATCATTGTGCCTAATTAACAACAAAACAACATTTTCTCAATCACATTATCTTCCTCTACCGTAAATTTTTAGCATTCCCAACTATGTTAACCACCATACTCCTTCCAGGTAATGTATCTTTTTATATCTGGTTGAATGCAAGCACAATTACAAATACAAAAGCATAAGTAGTGGTTGCTTGGGCGCTCCTATTCTTTGCAGCATCATTGAAGATATCCACTATGCACATAGTGAGGGACTCTAAGAGTGTGGTCGATTGGATGGATAAAAAGGGTCAGTTAAAGGTAATTTCGTTAAAATTTTGGAGGGATCACATTCAAAATATTAAAGGTTACTTTCAATATTTATTCATCCATCGTATTTTGAGAGATTGGAACTAGAAGGCAGACCTCCTATCCAAAAAATCTTTACAGGTGGAGGAGGGTTGCATCATTTTTTAAGAACGTTAAGGCATTCATCTACTGAGAAGGGGATCTCTTCAAATTCCCATGGATCTGCAACTAGCCCAGTTGGATCAATTCCCTTACAATTCTTAAAATGTATCCCTGGAATTTTTAGTTTTGCTTTTTCTTCCTACAAGTGATATGTTAATGTGTAGCCATACTGGGACTACTCCTTTCGAGAGTCTTGTTTTTTCCTCATAATAGCTATGAATTTATGTATTTCCTCTTAATCTGTTGGTGATGGTACGTGGGATGTATAGTGCCAAGGTTGTTTTATCTTCCTTTTGGTCTCCTCTCTGAGTGTTATGTTTTGGATACCTAGAGGTTTTTGTTTTTAATCATTTCCATAATTGTACTCCTTTTTCACATATAATGAAATGGATGGTCTCTCTTTTGGAAAAAATAAAATAATAATTTAGACATTCATAACAATTGTAAATTATGTTTATCCCTTAACCAAATGTCCTCTCCCTTCCCATACTCACTTTAATACAATTGCACGAGATAAAAAAATTCAATAACAACATCTGAAAAGACCAATAAAGTGTACAAAATAAAATTTATAAATCTATATTTATTATTCAAAACAAACAAAAAAACACACACACACACATACACACACATAATTGTGATATAACTTAAATATCAATATTTTCACAAAATTATTTACCAACAAAATCAAATAAAACCAAATAAATTTTGATAGCTAGTTCAATGTCAGGTCAATGTCTAACAACATGCTTTTATAATAATGAAAATTTGAAATTGAAGTAAATTGTCTTGGCTTTTAATTATGTCAAGTGATTATTTTATTTTCCTTTTTTAACTGAATTATACAATTTATTTATACAAAAATGTTGTTGTTGATGCTACGACAATATATATGGGGCTAATTCAACAAAGCTTTAAACCAAATAATTCTTTATAACTACTCAACAAATTTTATTGCAAACTTCATACAAAACATTCTAGATTTCCTTCATAAAGTCTAAATCACAAAATTTCTAACTAATGATGGCAAAGATTCTCATTTAATAAAACATGGAGGTTGGTTGCCTAATCCTAATTGGAATTTGAGTGAAGGGTGTGTTTCTTCTCCGTATCTATTGAGTCAATGAGTTGGTGCATTGTTTATTCTTCTTAAACTGCAACATGAATGGAATTTGTAGAGGTTTTTTTGTTTAAGATTATAGAAAGGGAGTCTTTGTGCATATTTAACACAAGATTTCTCAACATATTGCACTCTGCCTCAAGAGTATCAATCCTTTGTTTCTAATAAGTTGGTAATTTCATTAATCAAGCTTATTTAGTGACACACAAAGATGTTAATTTATGTGTATATCTGTGGTAACTATAAACAAAAAGATCTAATTACACTAAATAAATTATTGCATGCCTCCACAAGAATTTTTCAATTTCTATAATTTCCTTGTACTCCATCACTATTACCACAATACCAAACTAGAATGTTAAACAAATGAGTCTGAAAATTCCAATAAAGAACCAGGGATCGATAGCTTACACCAAATTGATAAGTCCATAGCCAAGGGGAAGCATAGTATTCTTCCTAGGATTTTGAGAAATCACCATAATAACAAAGGACCTATACAAGATTTTCCTCATAGGTTTCTTCACAATGCTCTTATGTAAGTAACCCCAAAGGAGGGATGAAATAGAGATGTCTTCCTTTAAGAGGATTTCCAAGTTTAGATCAACACTAAATTTTTGACGTCACGCTAAATCTAAAAAGGATGTGCCCAAGAAAACAACCTGGAGTAAGTTGATATTAATGAAAACTACTAAGCAACCAATATATTGATACCATAACCAAAATAACAACCCACCCTTTTGTTAAACATGTTCAACATTCCATAAATCCAAATGAACCGTTAAGAGCATGGCACAAAACTCACTAAGAAACCAAGCATTCAAAGGTGTTGGTCAAGTTGATTGTTGTTATCAAATTCACCATGTTGTATTATCCTAATTATTTATGTCTTTCCATACTAAAGTATTCAATAACCTGAGACTAAAGTCCCCATGCAAGATAGGAAGACAATCATCTTCCACACTTTTATTCCAAAACAATGGAGTTTGATTCACATAAATAACTTACTCTAAAACCATGTGTGCAATTAGTACCATGACATTCAAATTAATCCAATGATTAAGGGATGTTGCAAATAGTTTGATTTCCATCATTTTCATTTCATCCACTTATAATTCTATGGCTTTTTTAGCCAAATTATTTGGCTCCTAATTAAACTCTAATTTAACACAATAAAACAAGTTTTTGCTAATTACTTTTGGCTCTTTAATTTATTTCGCTATTACTTTAATCAACTTACTATCCACTACAAAATACTTCCCCATAATTATTTTAATGACAATCACTAAAACTCCCATAAAAATTAACAAAGCGACAAGTAATGATTTATTATTAAGATAGATTTGAAAAAATAAAACATGTGAATTCAAATCTTAATGATTATTTCTAATAAAAAATATGTTAGATATGAAATAAAATAAAATTCACAATAATCTTAGTGACTTATGACACAAAAAATTAAATCATACACACTCTATTTAAAAAAAAAAACTTTGATAAATATTTCTATGAAAAATATTTTAGTCAAAATTTTCAATTCTAATTCATAAGATAATTAAAGAAAGAATGCTTATTTTTTAGGAATTTGTTTTTCAGTTTTTCTCTTAAGAAAAAATACAAATCAAAATAAATTTCTTATTTTTATTTTTTGTAAGTTTGGCAGGATTACATCTTCATCATGTCCAATATATCACCTCGATTGAGGGGGGCTTGGGGGGGGATTTGAACTAGTAACTTCACATCAAAGAGTGCCTTAACAGAGCATCCAATCATTGTCTATCCAAGATCCCATGGACAAACATATTTCTTATTTTAATCTAAATTTAAAATACAATTTTCGGCTTTCATAGAAACTTTGATATTACTATAAAAAAGATGTCTCGCTCTTTAAGCCACTATTTAGAAAAGAGTTATCAATATCACAAGCGATATTGAGTCACTTAGAAAGTGCTTAGTATAAACTTCACGACTCAAATCAAATTCTAAACAAGTGCTACATAGTAGCTAGTCCCTATCGCTTAGTTTAAATATAGTTAAAGTAAAGTAAAAGATAATAAGTAAGTTGAATTTGTTCAAGGCTACAAAGCAATTTTTTATAGATAATATTTACTTTTTAATAAATTTATATATAATTTACAATAAATATATATTTGGTGAATTAATTTGATTGAAAAAGCCTATAAATTACAAGGAGATTAAATTATTATTTAATTTGTCTTATAAATTTCACATTTTTTTGCATTCCATCAAATATACTATTGTATACTACAATAAGAAACACATTTTTTATGTACTCCATCAACAATACTCTTGTAAAAAATGATGTTGTAAATCACTTGCTTTGCATTAAAGTGACGTTGGTATTAGATTGATTATATATTTTTCGTGGAATTCTAATCATTGCTCATTTAATTATAAATAAGTATATATGAGATGAAACTTGTAGCTTTAAATAAAATAAACATAAATTATGATGGAATAAAAAAATGAAAATAAAAGAAAAAAATATACATGGACAAAAATTATAAATACAAAATTACAATATCAAAATTATTTTTAAAAACAAATTCATTTCTAAAAAGAAATTTAGTATTACTATAAATAATTATAAATAAATAAATAAAATTATCTATTCCATTATTATAAATATTTTTAAAATATTTAATTTATATATAAATACAAAATTTTAAATTCACAGTAAATTTTCAAAATAACTATACTACATATAATTTCAAAATTATATTTTTTTATTTATAATATGTTAATAATTAAATATATAATTTTATGTTTATATGAAATTACCTTCAACCTGAGGAATGAAGGTAATATCCTTTTACTTGGAGACTTCAATGCTAGAACTACTACTAACCAAGCCATTACGTTAAGTAACAAATCTAACCCCGACCCCTTGTGGTTTGATGGAGATAGTAACTTAGCTAATAAATTCAAGAGAAAATTTGTAGACATAATTGAGAACTTATTCGGCATCGAGCTCCTCAACCTTTGTAGTTCCCATGACCTAATCATCTGTAATGGTATTAATAAGTGGCCCCTCTCCAGTTAGATGACCTGTTTCCATGGGTTAGGTAGCAGTGTCGTGGATTATGTGATTTCTGACATGCTCATCCTCAACCGTATTACAAAATTTGAGCTACTTAATGGATTCGAGCTTGATTCTTTCCACATACATCTATATTTATCCCTCAATCTTGCTATGCATACCACCCACATGCAAGAGACCAGTGAAAGAAAAAGACACATTCGCTTCGATAGAAGAAAGGTCAACCTATTCTTAAGGGATTTAGAAAGGGATTTAAGCTCCGTGACTTATAATAGCAACATTGATCAAATTTATTACCATTTCACTACTATCCATTCCAATGCCATTAGCAAGTTCTCTAAGAAGACTTCACTTAAGAAGAATAATAGAACTTCCAATCCATGGTATGACAAATATTGTAAGTTTGCCAGGAAAACGATCAAATATGATCCTAATGAAATCATTAAGCTCTATAATATCTATACATACAAAAATATCATCAAGAGGAAGAAGAGGTCATGTATTAATAAAAGACAAGATAACCTTCTCCACCTTTCTAAAGTCGTGCCCAACAAATTCTGGCAGAATGTGCTTGTTCGTAAAACCAAAGATAATCATTATATCCCCTTAGAAAATAGGGACAACTATCTTAAGAAGTTGTATGACTCTCTGAAAGCTATGGACACCACCTTAAACAATCCTACTAAGGAGGATTTATTCTCTCTGGAAGACATTGAGTATGGAATTAATAAGATCCCTAATGGGAAAGCTAAAGATATTGAAGGATACCAAGATGAGATCCTTAAAATGGGAAGATCTATATTTATTCCTCATCTCCACAAGCTTCTCAAATTGGCTGTAAAGCATGGCTTCCCTCAACTTTGGACGCAAAGCCTTATTGTTCTTTAAAAATGGGGACAAAAGCATTCCTTCTAACCACAAGACCATTTTTATTAGCCACATCCTCGCCAAACTTTATGGGCTCATTTTGGAAAAGAAGCTTAGCCTTTGGCTTGAAAGCCAGGGAAAAAGAGTTAAAGTACAAGTTGGTCTAGGAGACATCACTCGACTATCGACCATCTTGTCACTCTCAAAATGATTGTAGAGGAATGTTGAAATAGTAAATCCAATCTCTTCTGTTGTTTGGTGGACTTCAGAAAAGATTTCGACATTTTTCCTCGCGATAAGCTTTGGGAAAGACTTGAAGAGATCATGGTTCCTCTTGAGCTGAGGATCGTTGTGATCCATCTCTATGAGACTGTCACTACCAAGTTTAATACCAACTAAGGTCTAAAGATATTAAATGTAATATAGAAGTTAAGCAAGGGTGTCCCCTATCCCCTACCCTTTTTTGCATATACATCAATAAGCTAGAGGAATGTTTGGAAACTGCGTGATGCAAGGGCACCGAGCTTGCTATTGTAATCATTACTCTTCTCCTTTATGTCAATGATATCATTCTTCTTGAAAAAATTCATGAAGACCTAGACAAACATCTTAAGACTCTTCATGTCTACTGCTCGAAGATGGGTATGACAGTTAATACCGACAATACTAATTTCATGATCATTAAATCCAAAAATATCACCCATGGTAGTTTCGTTTATAATAACCAGTGCTTAGAGTAGGTTTCTTCTTATAAATATTTGGGTATTGACTTTCCTCATCAACTCAATTGGAGTTATAGCATCGAGAAAAGGATTATTGGAGGCTGGAAAGATTATTATGAGCTTGAAAACAATTGTAAGTCGGTCGATCTTTACATTTGGAGTAAAAAGAGGTTCCTCTTTGAGACTCTCGTCACCCCTGTTGTCTTATAGAGATGTGCAGTTTTGGGTTGCAGTATATCTAGAGAGTCATGGAGGAAGATTGAGATGATTAAAAAAAAATTCATAACCTAAAACCTAAAGATCAAGGGAAATACTCCCTATCCTATTGATCTGAATTTGAATGTTAGTTTTGTTGTGCTAATTTCATCTTCAGATATAAAATTTATTTTTTGATCTTATGCTTTATGAGCATAGGTTTCCTTGGTGATTATGTGTGCCAAATAGGTAAATGAGCTGAGTTTTTAAGTTAATTTCAAGAGCACAAAGCATGAAATAAATATGTTGAAGAGAAACAAAAACAAGTACAACAAACCATCACAATTGATACATTAACACATTGTTTTGATGAAGGAGTTCACCCCTCAGGGGCTACATCTCCTTGGTCCAGCTTCCATGGCTTGGGCCTCTATATTAGCTCAAAAGTGAAAAAAATTGTTGTTTACATTCACTTACGGCTCCTGAAACCTACTTCAATGAGTCCATAATGTCCAAATCTATTAGAAATGACTCTTCTTGATCTCAGTTTGGTCGAAAATTGCAAAAGATATGGCCAAAAACATTTTTCCTAGTAAATTGCCTCTAAAACTAGAGAAGACTCTAGTTAGGGCTGCCAAAGTAGGGGGTAGATCCTAAATTAGCGGTTCCGCCAAAAAGCTGTTGTTTGATTAATGCCAAGATGTAATTAAGGGTGGATAAGTGTGGTTTAATTGCACATAAGCGTGTTTATAATAATCATGGTTTAAAATCTTAAGCTACAAATTATGGTATTAATCCTGCATTAAAATTTTAACTGCGCATTATAAAAAATCCACGTTGTTGGTCTTGTGAATGGACATGTGGGGAGGGGGCTGACCCCCTCCAAACCCCCATTGTAGAAACAATAAAAATTTAAATCAAAGGCGGGCGCTATACTTTACAAGGGCTAATGGTATGGTTCATTGGTAAAGGTGGACGGTTGGCGTGGGGGAGGTCGCGGGGTCGGCCAAGACCTTCGCCTATCCCTTGTAACATTTTGATCCATCGCTTAAATACGCTTATATGGGAACTCTGTAATATATCACATTTAGACTTTGCATATAATATATGTGGACTTTATATATGGTTTGGACGTGGAATTTATATATGGTTTTGACTATTGACATAATTTTAAATATGCACCATATATGATATACCATATGAACCTTTGACATCGAAAATAATTTTCCAACAGAATTTGATATAATTTCAACCATATAATATATGGTTCGAACCTTGGGTTTGTATGAAAAATGCACCACCATATAAATGTAATTAAAGCAACCTTTGGAAATGGTTAATAACTCAACCTTGGATAGGGTCCACTAGAGGGGGCATGTGGCGGCCCCTGGTTGACTTGTCCATTCATTAAAAAAAATAAAAAATAAAAAATCAACTTCAACCTTAGGAGCAACTCATAAAAAAATTTCACCTTCAAACCAAATTGGCGAATCCTACAATGACACTTGTCATAATTTCATTAGGCGAAACTGAAGAATATTCCCAGAATATACTTTGTATGCTGACTGGGTTTCCATGTCATCAACCTGCCACTGTTCTACAAATTTTTTAGCTGTTTAGGAAAACGAACAATAGGCTCTATCTTTTTCATCCAGAATTTTTTTTCAACGAAACAAATTGCGTCGGATTCCTGGCAACGAGCTCTTCGCTATTGTTCAGTGTCCAATCAATTCTGAGAACTTTCATTTTTGAGTTTTTACACTTAGAACTTGATCATTCCTCCCCACTAGAAGCCATTTGGACCCCAAAATATATTTTATTACTGATAATGTGGATGAGGGTACTGTTCCCTTACCCTTCTAGTCTCTATCCAGTGAAATTTTCCCATTTTCATCAAATTGAGCTTTTCACAAAAACTTAACTTTTTCCTTGACTCTTGCAACCTTCTCTTGCTGTCATTGGCATTGTCATATTAAAATTCCCATGAATTTGCAGAGCAACAAGCTATTATTGTAGAAACCATATTGTTCCTACCTTGGTCATCAATCAAATGAAACTTAAAAACTATCTCAGCTTGCACATTGTCATCATGGCAATTCTTAATTGATCTCACTTTGTACTTGCGACGACTCTTGACCAAGTAGCTTCGCCATTTCCATATACCTTTTGGAATCCAAAAACAAGCATTTTTCGATCCCATTCCTTCTTTATCAAGCTTCTTTGTCGCCTTCTCTTTGGCCTTTGCATTCTCTTGCACCGACATCTTGTTTCCAACACTGCTTAACACTGTGTTGGAAATGTTGTCATTGATGGAAAAGGAGGTTGCAGAGGTAGCAGATGAAACAGAGAAATTGAAGCAGCAGCAAAGGAAGCAGAGACAGAGAAGTGAGGTTGAAAGGGCCAATGAATTCTTGTAAGTGAATTCATGTGTATATATAATGAGGAAATTGATTCTATACAAAGAAGAATCCTTTTAGAGAAGTTGTATTAATAATTGGCTTGGAGTCTATCGATTTGGTTACAGTTGAATTGATTTCGCAAGGGTTTATAAAAATAACTAATTGGATTCATAGATTGAGTGAAACCGAGCTGGAATCACATTGAGTCTTATTGAATTAGATGTCTCTGTGCAAGGCATTAGCAGCAAATTGAATTTGGGGGTTCACTGTCTGAAGAAGGACCTTGGTTCTAGTTGAGGGTTCTGAAGTATATATGCGAGCATGGGTGAATTAGGTAGAATCAAATTAAGTTTAATCATTAATCATACAAGCCATAGTTTGAGGGGTTCATAACCGTGTGCGTATTAAAATCTGTATGATTGAGTATAATGTGCAGGCTCGTGAAGGAAACGGAGAAGTAACCAGTGGAATTGTAGAATTTGCGCATCGGAATCGTGGAAGTTATATGAGCTTCGAAGGCGCGGAAGTGATATGAAGGTCTGAAGAGGATCGATGAAGAATAAAGCCCAACTTGGATCGATTTCCATTCCATCGCAGTGAACCAACATTATATACTCCGTTTTTGAGGAGTCGAGCTCGAGATTGGCAATAGAGCAATGGCACACAGAGTCTACAGAATCGTCGAGGGCTTTCGACTTACAATTAAGGGTGGAGCTATGTATCAAAGGGAGAAGAACCGAAACGAGAAGTTATAAATCAAATAAATGAATTTTTGATAGTACGTGGGATGGAACCATTTGCAAATCGGAACCGTGAAGTAACAGTGACAGTGGTTTTGGAACACCCGACGGTTTTCATCGCACCGCTTTTGTTCGATAAGCTGTATTCCCAATTCGAACGCGAACAAGGCCATCGGCTGACACGTGGCCTTAAGCGGTTTGGAAATACCACCCTCATAGTGTGCCATCGTGCGCTAACTATCTACTGTGGACTCCGCGCGATATCGACATACGTCGTCCGATCTGAGGCGGGTCCATCGAACGGTGGTCGCACGTCAATCAACACGGAAGATAATGTATATGTTTAAAGGCATCGGATTAGTGGATGAGTGCGCGATAAGCCTACAACCGTAGGATGAGAAGGGGAGTTAAGCGTTGGGACCCACTCCATCACATGAACTCGGAGAATTAAACAACGTGCACTTTGGTTGCGCAATGATCATCGGATCATCGAATGGTATGCGGTAAAGTTTGCAGCCATCGATTGAACGAGGATGTGGGCCTGACTATATGGGTGTGTGAAAAGTTTGGGGAAGATTGATTGAAGGATTAATACATGTCAAAGTGTGTGTGTATATATATATATATATATATATATATATATATATATATATATATATATATATATATATATATATCTATATATATATATATATATTTATATTTATAACGTTATAATAAAGTCGAACCTCACATATGAGTTATATTGTAAATGCGAAAGATAAACCTTGAGCATAGAAAATTTTTTGGGATGCATTTTTCAATGCACAGAGAAAGTTTAATGCGAGTTGATAATGCTGCGACCGAATATATCTATGTATTCAGATAATCATGTGTGAGAGCTCAAGTTTTTGCAGGATTCGAATAGTGGATTCGAAAATTCAGAAAGTGAAGTTAGCCTTCGATTAAGAATTGGAGAAATGAAATTGACTATGGTTTGAACCATGTAATAAGAAAAGCTTCCACATGTAAATATTTCCATATTGTGAAGTTATTTGGGCCATGAATTTGTAAATAAGTTATATATACATATACAGTAGGTACACAATTGCAGTGAACAAGTGAATATGCACAGGAATGAAAATGTGGGTTTGACAGGTATACATACACAAGTGATCAGAGTTGCAGTAAACAGAGGTATGCATGACAGTTGCATGACAACAACAGAAAGGACAAAACCAGCAAGCCAAGGGCTGAGTGAAGTTTATATACTATAACTGAAAATGTAAATGTTTTAATTGTTTAATATTGTTTGTGATGCAAAGGCAAGTATCCCAAGGAAAAGAAAAATCCCATTGTAACATGGAAATTTGTACATATTGTTATAATTTTAAAATGAGTTGGACAAAGGAATGAGAAGACAGAAGCCAAAGAGTCATGGCTATTCACTCCAAATTCCTTGTGGAATACAAAAAGTCATGTGATTAATTTTATATATAATATCAACTTGATATGCAAAAAGTAGAGGTTAGAGAGAGTAAGGATAGAGAATGAAAAGTATAGAAGATTGAGGCGGAGAAGATAAGGAAGAGAGGAACAGAAAGAGATGCTACATAACAGAGCTGATATTTGAGGTAAATCAGCAAACATTTCTTTTGATAAATTGAGGAAGTTGGAGCTTACCTATCAAGTTGAAGCTTGATAGCTATCAGTTGTAGCTGATTGAGGTTGGAGCCTCCTATAGGTTGGTGCCTGCAGAAAATTGAAGGGAGTTGGAGCTTCCTTGCAAGTTGTAGCTTTCAGAATTGAGGTTGGAGCCTCCTGTAGGTTGGTGCTTGCAGAAAAACAGTGGTGAGAGGGATTTGGAGCTTGCCTTTGCATCACAACAATAATAAGATGTGGTTTTCTCCCTTTATGGGTTTCCACTTATATCTGTTGTCTCTATCTGTGTTGTCTGTGTGCTGAGATGATTTACCAAATCTGCTTAATGTTTTCTACTCTCATAATAAGTTTGATGTCACATTAATTTAATACTTGCTGCAACATATTAAGACTGTTCATATACTAAGGTTGGTTATAAAAGTAATTTGTAAATAAGCTGATGAAAAATTTAAAAATCCCATGTATGTGTTGAACTGATTCACCCCACCCCCCCGCGTCTCATTTCAACTAAGAATTCAACACACTGATGTTGACCGCTGCAAATATTTTACATCTTGTTCACCAACTTTCAAAGGCAACCTGTTAGAGTCCTGAAACATCTCATTACAAGCATAAGAAACTCTATTTAAATCAACTTGTTCATTCGATGCATCTTTCTGAAAGGTTTGATTCAAAACATCTCAATGCTTGATCATTAACAATGTCAAATTCTGACTTTCATTCACTATCCTCTTCATTTCTCCTGCATGTATAAGAGACAAACTTGTCTTCTTCTTATGCACTCTAACTATGTAGTCATTTCCATCTTTAAACAAGTGATACTTATTCTCATGGCGATGAAATATTGCTTTCCTATTATATAGATAAGGACCTCCCAAAACAATACCTGATATCTCAAGCGACACCATATCAAGTTCAACTTCATCAAGAAAGTTTGAATTGATGGTGAATCTTAGTATGCACTTCCTTGTAACCTGCAAGTTTTCATTCTTGCATATCCACCCTAAAGGAGAAGGTCTTATATGTCTAATAGTTTCAAGGTCTAGCTTCTTAACCAAGTATTCAGAAATCAAGTTAGCTTGTGATCCACTATCAAAAAGTGTATCAATCTTGGTATGTTTAGAGACGACTCTAATATGGAAAAGTTCAATTGTTGTATCTTCATCTTGAGTAACATTGGAAAAATTTGAAGAACTAATTCTTGATGTGTTCTTACCTTTCAAACCCATGGCTATGTAATCTTTGTATCATCTCCTTAATCTGACCCTAAGTCATGTTCAATGATAGCAATAATTTTCTCCTTTTCTTTGCCTTTCAGTTTGTTTGGATTCAACTCTGGATGAAGTTGCCAATAGTGGTATTCATCATGGCCATTCTTCAAACAATGTTTACATGTGAATTTCTCTTTCTCTCTTTTGACAAAGCTATTTCTCTTTCCTCTTCCATAAAACTTGACCTTTCCTTTACCCTCACTATCACTTTTCTCATCTATGTTCTGTTTCCCTCTTGCTTCTAAGTGTGTGGCTTGAACACAAACATCATCTATGTTTGTGGGATTAAACATGAGAATAGTGTGCCTAAGGTAACTGTGCAAACCCCCAATGAAATTTAACAAATTTTCTTGAGAATACAAGTTAATACCCAAAATAAGAGCTCTTGTCCTAAAATCATGAGTATAATCTTGCACACTTTTCCCTTTCAACTGTCTAAAAGTTTGTCAGTCCATAATGGCCTTTTGCATGTAAGCTAATGGATAGAATTGCCTTTTAATCATAGCAATAAAACTTGACCAAGATATAGAGATATTATCGTAGTTTTTAATATCTTCTTGAGTCCTTGCTTCCCACCATACAAGTGCATATCCTTCCATCCTCAAAGAAGCCACTTGAATCTTTATGTCATCTTCATGAAGGTTTTGAATTCTGCAATACACCTCCAATTGATGTATCCAATTGTCCAATATTTTAGCATTTATCTCGCCATTATACATTGGAAGCTCAAATTTGACATCAAGTTTGAGTAAGAGAGTTTTTCCTATTATGGTTTTTGAGTGAGTATGGGTGGTTTTTGTGGTGGGAGTGGAAGATGATGCTGCTGGAGAAGATGAAGATGATGAAGATGGTGGATATGGAGGTGGATTTCCTCCACTACCCTTTGAATCCTTTTCTTCATCCTTCTTATCATTTGAAGTTACTTCTCCATGTGTAGGCTTAGAACCTTCTCCCGCCATCCCAGCAGTAAATGCATCAAACATAATTTTAACCATCCTCTTTATGTCATTGAAGTCTTTCTTGACATGATCCTCTTTTGAATGACCTTCAGTATCTCCAACACCTGACATGATTGCTATGGATTCAAGCTTAGCTTCTAGTGCTTGTACCTCTTCAATCTCAGATTCTGGTGCAACTTGTACCTCCTCAATCTCAGCTTCTTGAGATAAAACTTGAGGTGCTTCAAGTGCATCTGTGAGTGGAACTTTGGGTAGAGATGGTTCCCTTGTGGCTCTCCTTCTTCTGGTCCTAATCTCAGGACTTGCAACCAACAATTTCCCTTCACCTCTCTGCAAATTTAACCTTGTAAGCATCACAAATTTGTAACCATTAAAACCCTACTTTCACAAAACTCAATAAACTATCAAGAAGATAACCGTTCAACCTTACTCTGATACCAAATTGACCAGAATTTGAATGTTAGTTTTGCTATGCTAATTTCGTCTTTAGATTTAATTAATTAATTAATTAATTATTATTATTATTTTTTATTATCTTATGCTTTATGTGCATAGGTTTCCTTGGTGATTATGTGTGCCAAATAGGTAAATGAGCTGAGATTTTAAGTTAATTTGAAGAGCAGAAAGCATGAAATACATATGCTGAACAACATCAAAAACAAGTACAGAAAACCATCACAATTGATCCATTAACACATTGTTTTGATGAAGGAGTTCACCCCTCCTGGGCTACATCTCCTTGGTCCAGCTTCCATGGCTTGAGCCTTTGTATTAGATCAAAAGTGAAAAAATTGTGTTTTACATTCACTGATAGGTCTTGAAACCTGCTTCAATGAGTCTAGAATGTCAAAATCTATCAAAAATGACTCTTGTTTCTCTCAATTTGGTGGAAAATTGAAAAATATATGGCCAAAACTAGTTTTCCTGGTAAATTGCCTCTAAAATTGGAGAAGACTCCAGTTAGGGCTGCCAAAGTTGGGGGTGGCTCCTAAATTGGCGGTTCCACCGAAAATTTCGTGAGTTAATGTTGTTTAATTAACGTTAAGTTGTAATTAATGGTGGATAAGTGTGGTTTTATTGCGCATAAGCACATTTATAATAATCATGGTTTAAAACCTTAAGCTACAGATTATGGTATTAATCCTGCATTAAAATTTTAACTGCGCATTATCAAAACTCCGTGCCATTGGTCTTGTGGACAGACATGTGGGGAGGGGGCTGGCTCGCGGGGCTGGGCCCCTCCAAACTCCCGCTATAGAAACAATGAAACTTTAAATAAAAGGTGGGCGCTATACTTTACAAGGACTAATGGTATGGTTCAGTGGTAAAGGCAGATGTTTGGCGTAGGGGAGGTCGCGGGATCGACCCTGACCTCCGCCCATTCCTTGTAAAATTTTCCTCCACCACTTAAACACGCTCAAAAGCTTAGGTTATATGCGAACTCTGTAGTATACCACATTCAGACTTTGAATATAATATATGCAGACTTTATATATGGTTTGGACTATTGACACAATTTTAAATATGCACCATATTTGATATACCATATGAACTTTTGACTTCGAAAATAATTTTCCAACGGACTTTGATATAATTTCGACCATATAATATATGGTTCAAATCTTGGGTTTGTATGAAAAATGCGCCACCATATAAATGTAATTAAAACAACCTTTGGAAATGGTTAACAATTCGACCTTGGATAGGGTCCACAAGATGGGGCACGTGGCGGCCCCTGGCTGCACCACGTGTAAGCCTCGGGTTGGCCTATCCATCCATGAAAAAAAATCAACTTCAACATTAGGAGCAACTCATAAAAGAAATTCACCTTCAAACCAAACCGGGGAATCGTGCATTGATACTTGTCACAGTGTCATTGGGCAAAACTAAAGAATATTCCCAGAATATACCTTGTATACTGACTCGGCTACGATGTCATCAACCTGTCACAGTTCTTCAAATTTATTAACTATTTAGGAAAATGAACAACAGGCTCTATCTTCTTCATCTGGACTCTGTTTTCGACGAAATGAATTGTACCGGATTCCTAGCGACGAGCTCTTCGCTGTCGTTCAGTTTCCAATCAATTCTAAGCACTTTCATTTTTTAGCTTTTACACTGAGCACCTGATCATTCCTCCCCACTAGAAGCCTTTTGGACCCCAAAATCTATTTGATTACTTATCATGTGGATGAGGGTATTTTTCCCTCACCCTTCCAGTCTATATCCACTGAAATTTTCCCATTTTCATCAAAATGAGCTTTTCACAAAAATTTTACTTTTTCATTCACTCTTGCGACCTTCTCTTGCTATCATTGATACCTTCATGCTGCAATTCCCATGAATTTGTAGAGCAGCAATTTGTTATTGCAAAAACCATCTTGTTCCTACCTTGGTCATCAATCAAATGAAACTTAATAACTATCTCACCTTGCACACTGGCATCATGACAATTCTTAACTGATCTCACTTTGTACTTGCATCGAATCTTGACCAAGTATCTTTTCCATTGCCATGTATCGTTGGGAAACCAAAAACAAGAATTTGTGGAACCCATGCTTTCTTTTTCAAGCTGCTTTTTCACTTTATCTTTAACCATTGCACTCTCTTTCACTGACATCTTGGTTCCAACACTGCTCAACACTGATGTTGATTGTTGCAAATGTTTTACATCTTGTTCACCTCCTTTCAAAGGCAACCAATAAGAGTCCTAAAACCTCTCATTACAAGAATAAGAAACTCTAGTGAAATCAACTTGTTCATTCGATGCATCTTTCTGAAAGGTTTGATTCAAAACATCTCTATGTTTGATCATTAACAATGTCAAATTCTGACTTGCATTCACTATCCTCTTCATTTCTCCTGCATGTATAAGAGACAATTTTTTTTTCTTCTAATGCGCTCTAACTATGTACTCATTTCCATCTTTAAATAAGTGATACTTATTCTCATGGCGATGAAATAATTCTTTCATATTATATAGATAAGGACTCCCCAAAACAATATCTGATATCTCAAGTGGCACCACATCAAGTTCAACTTCATCAAGAAAGTTTGAATTGACCGTGAATCTTAGTATGCACTTCCTTGTAACCTGCAATTTTTCATTCTTGTATATCCACCCTAAAGGATAAGGTCTTGGATGTTTAACAGTTTCAAGGTCTAGCTGCTTAACTTAGCCTTCATAAATCAAGTTAGCCTGTGACCCACTATCAAAAAGTGTATCAATCTTGGTATGTTTAGAGACGAATCTAATATGGAAAAGTTCAATTCTTGTATCTTTATCTTGAGTAACATTGGAAAAATTTGAAGAACTAGTGCTTGATATGTTCTTACCTTTAAAACACATGGTTGTAATCTGTGTCTCATCTCTTGAATCTGACCCTAAGTCATTTTCAATGATAGAAACAATTTTCTCCTTTTCTTTGGCTTTCAATTTGTTTGGCTTCAACTCTGGATGAAGTTGCCAATAGTAGTATTCATCATGGCCATTCTTCAAACAATGTTTACATGTGAGTTTATCTTTCTCTCTTTTGACAGAGATATTTATCTTTCCTCTTCCATAAAACTCTCCCTTTTCTTTACCCTCAATATCACTTTTCTCATCTATGTTGTGTTTCCCTCTTGCTTCTAAGTGTGTGGCTTGAACACAAACATCATCTATGTTTGTGGGATTAAACATTAGAATAGTGTGCCTAAGGTAACTGTGCAAACCCCTAATGTAATTTAACAAATTTTCTTGAGAATACAAATTAATACCCAAAATAACAACTCTTCTCCTAAACTCATGAGTATAATCTTGCACACTTTTCCCTTTCAACTGTCTAAAATTTTTCCAGTCCATAATGGCCTTTTGCATGTAAGCTAATGGATAGAATTGAATTTTAATGGCAACAATAAAACTTGACCAAGACATAGAGATCTTACCGTAGTTTTTAATCTCTTCTTGAGTCATTGCTTCCCACCATACAAGTGCAGATCCTTCCATCCTCAAAGAGGCCAATTGAATATTTATGTCATCTTCACGAAGGTTATGAATTCTCCAATTCACCTCCAATTGACGTATCCAATTTTCTAATATTTCTACATTTATCTCGCCATTATACATTGGAAGCTCAAATTTGACATCAAGTTTGAGTAAGGGAGTTTTTCCTCTTATGGTTTTTGAGTGAGTATGGGTGGTTTTTGTGGTGGAAGTGGAAGATGATGTTGATGGAGAAGACAAGGATGATGAAGATCGTGGAGATGGAGGTGGCTTTCGTCCACTACTATTTTAATACTTTTCTTCATCCTTCTTATAATATGAAGTTCCTTCTCCATGTGTAGGCTTAGAACCTTCTCCTACCATCCCAATAGTAAATGCATCGAACATAATTTTGACCATCCTCTTTATGTCATTGACGTTTTTCTTGACATCATTCTCTTTTGAATTACCTTTAGTTTCTCCAAAACCTGGCATGATGGCTATGGATTCAAGCTCAACTTCTGGTGCTTGTACCTCTTCAATATCAACTTTTGGTGCAACTTGTACCTCAATCTCAAATTCTTGAGATAAAACTTGAGGTGCTTCAAGTGCAACTGTGAGTGGAAATTTGGGTGGAGATGGTTCCCTTGTGGCTCTCCTTCTTCTGGTCCTAATCTCAGGACTTTCAACCAACAATTTCCCTTCACCTCCCTGCAACTTTAACCTTGTAAGCATCACAAATTTGCAACCATTAAACCCCTACTTGCACAAAACTCAAGCAACTATCAAGAAAATAACCTTTGAACCTTACTCTAATACCAACTTGATCTGAATTTAAATGTTAGTTTTGCTATGCTAATTTCATCTTCAGATTTAAAATTTATTTGTTGATCTTATGCTTTATGTGCATAGGTTTCCTTGGTGATTATGTGTGCCAAACAGGTAAATGAGATGATTTTTTAAGTTAATATCAAGAGCATAAAGCATGAAATACATATGCTGAACAACAGCAAAAACAAGTACAACAAACCATCACAATTGATCCATTAACACAGTGTTTTGATGAAGGATTTCGCCCCTTCTCCTTGGTCCAGCTTCCATGGCTTGGGCCTCTGTATTAGCTAAAAAGTGAAAAAAAATTGTTGTTTACATTCACCTACAGCTCCTAAAACCTGCTTCAATGAGTCCAGAATGTCCAAATCTATCATAAATGACTCTTCTTGCTCTCAATTTGATTGCAAAATTGCAAAACATATTGCCAAAACCATTTTTTCTAATAAACTGCCTCTAAAACTAGAGAAGGCTCCAGTCAGGGCCACCAAAGTTGGGGGAAGCTCCTAAATTGACAGTTCTGCCGAAAAGTCCGCTAGTGTAATTGTTGTTTAATTAATACTAAGCTGTAATTAAGGGCATATAAGTGTGGTTTGATTGCGCATAAGCGCATTTATAATAATCATGGTTTAAAACATTAAGCTATGGATTATGGTATTAATCCCGCATTAAAATTTTAACCGCACATTATCAAAACTCCGCGTCATTGGTCTTGTGGACGAACATGCGGAGAGGGGGCTGGCCCCTCCAAACCCCTGCTGTAGAAATAATGAAACTTTAAATAAAAGGTGAGAGCTATACTTTGCAAGGACTAATGGCATGGCCCATTGGTAAAGGTGAACGTTTGGTGCGGGGGAGGTCGTAGGGTCGACAACAACCTCTGCCCATCCTTTGTATCGTTTTGCTCCACCGCTTAAATACGATCCAAACCTTAGGTTATATGGGAAATCTGTAATATATCACATTCGTACTTTGCATATAATATATGTGGACTTTATATATGATTTGTATGCATACTTTATATATGGTTTGGAGTATTGACATAATTTGAAATATGCACCATATATGATATACCATATGAACCTTTGACTTCAAAAATAATTTTCCAACGGACTTTGATATAATTTCCACCATATAATATATGGTTCGAACCTTGGGTTTGTATGAAAAATGCGCCACCATATAAATGTAATTAAACCAACCTTTGGAAATGGTTAATAGTTTGAACTTGGATAGGTTCCACCAAAGGGGCACGTGGAAGAACTTGGCTACACCACATGTCAGCCTCTCGTTGGCCTGTCCATCCATAAAAAAAATTCAACTTCAACCTTAGGAGCAACTCATAAAAAAATTTCACCTTCAAACCAAATTGGCAAATCCTGCAGTGACACTCGTCGCAGTGTCATTGGGCGAAACTGAAGAATATTCCTAGAATATATTTTGTATGCTGACTGGGCTGCTATGTCATCAAGCTGTCACTGTTCTGCAATTTTTTTAGTTGTTTAGGAAAACGAATAATAGGCTTTATCTTCTTCATCCAGACTCAATTTTCGACGAAATGAATTGCGTTAGATTTCTGGCGATGAGCTCTTCGTTGTCGTTCGGTTTCGAATCAATTATGATCACTTTCATTTTTGAGCTTTTACACTGAGCACCTGATCACCTGATCACCTATCCTCTTGGTCGAAGCTAGTTTGTCCCCCATTTAAAGTATGCCTATGTTTAGATATCTGATGTATAAGCAGGAGATTTACAACACGGAATCCAAAAGGTTCCCAAAAATTGATTCTAACTTTAGTCAAAACCCCCACCTTCGCCTCAAGCGCAAGGGGCATAAGGATGCTTAGTCTTGGCTAAACGATTAGTGAATTAAGCAGGAGATCAGTATGGGAAGCAATGATAGTATCAAAAATATTATTACCTCCAAGTTTAAGGATAAGTTGTGGGAGGATAAGGAGTTGGAGGGTAAAAGGAAGCTAAGATACTATAAGGAGGTGATCAACCCCACCCCTTATAACCAGAATGATCTCTCTATGTTGACCAACACTAAGAAAAAAATGAACATCGCTAGGATAAGAACTAACTATCATGAGTTTCGAAGTGAGACCGGGCGACGGTCTATTCCCAAGACTCCATGGAATGATAGAATATGTGAGATTTACGATACTAAGCAGGTGGAAGATGAAAAACACTTTCTTTTAGATTTCCCGACTCTTACTCACATCCACTTTCAATTCCCTAACATCTACCATGTTTCCAATCTTCTTGACTTATTAAACCAACCCATCTATAGCGATCTTGGAGAGCTTCTTTCCCTTCTCTTTGATCACGGAAACAAGATGATGAAGAATCACATGTTAATAATCATCCTCATCATTATTATTATTATAATATGTTAATAACTAAATAAATTCAAAGTCAACTACTTCGTACATACCTTGCTTGATGCCAACGTATAAATTATTTTTGAAATTGACTTAATAAGACTTTTATTTAAATGAAGGCAGGCATGCGAATTAATTGTTTTCAATTATTATTATTTATAGAGTGATCGCTGGGATTGCATAACTCCAAATTTATATTGCTAAAAGGAAATTAAAATAACAAAAAATAATTAATTTTAAATTTCATGTTTTTTACGAATTTAGTTAAAATAATAATATTAAAATAAGTGAATGGAACTCTAACCCAATAATGGATATACTTAATAAAAAATAAAATTTTTAAAATAAAATGGATATATATGAATATATTTTTTAGGACAAAATTACTTTTTGTATTTGTTATATATATTTTAAAATATTCGTAAGTGGTTATTAGTTATTTGAAAATTTTCAGAAAAAGCTCATAAAAATTACATTAATTTGAATTTCATATTAATCATTTAATTTTTTATCACTCATATATATAATCATTATGAGAGAAATTTTTTGATATGCGAATTGGCATAATTTAGTTATTCCTTTTAATCTCCTTAACATTTTCAGAATGTTGGGATATGAAAAAGACAATTTGCAGACAATTCTATAAAAGATATAATTGTACCACAACTTTGAAAGAAATTTAAGAGATGTCCCATGGTGTAAAGATTAATCAAATATCTAACCATTAAAACGATATAAAATTTAACTAACCCTTTTATCAATTCTAACTGCAACAAATTCAAGAAATTGAACTCAATTAAAATTGTATACGACTCCGGGATTGATTTCTTCTAATCAATTGAAAATAATAGTCACCGAGGTCTAGCAAATGCACGATGGTAGCTGAAATAATGATGATAGAATAAGATCCAAGCCCCATGAACCATTCCAAATTTAAAAAAATAAGAATTATAATAGTAAAAATAAATAAACTAGCAATTGCACCATCATCAGATGTTGCAAAGGAAACATTGTAACTACTTCTCGGACCTGGCTCATACCTCCTTGGCAGAAGGAATTCTTCTGGTAACAGGGCAGAAACCTTCCTTATTGTTAATGTTAACACTTGAAATGAACTATTAATTTTAGTTTGTAATTATCGAACTATTGGGAGCTTAAAACACCATAATTGTGTAGTATAGTTGTGATGGATCAACCTAATAAATAAAAAACAAGACTGGAGTTAAAACCCTCCATGAGGAAAGTTACAGATTATGTCGCACTGTGTGGCCAGTGAAGAAATATGTAAATAAACCATAGTCTTGATAGAAAGATGAAGGTTTAAACCGAAACTTTGGAGAACCCACAAAACCAAATCCAGTCCTTCGTGGCTATTTAGGTAGGGTAAGAAGAAAAAAGGAAAAAGGAAAACCTGAATCTCACAAAAGAGAAATAACTTGAATGAAAATTTAATTTACAAAGAAAAATATAATCTCATGTATAAAACCATCCATACACCTACTCTATTGATAGAAAACATGTGCATTATAGCAAAAATAATAATATGCATTTAGTGGTAAAGTGAAATACGCTCAACCATTTCAAGAAGTAGTTAACCGTAAGCATTTTTGTAATGAAAACCCTTAAAGGAACATACCCCATAAATTATGTTGACAACTAACAAAAGAGAATGTATTTTTAGATATAAAATGTCTGAAAAATCCAATGTCGTGACCAAGGAAATTACAATAGAAATCCCAAGAGGAACACAAGGCATACTTCTGATTCAGGAGCGTTAAACACAAAATACATTACAATATCTAGACCCGTGTAGAGGTACCATGCATGCACTTTAAAGAAAATATAACACATAAATGTCATCCGTAGGATATAAGAACCCTACATAACCTTGCCCGGTCGACCTCCGGTAATAACCTACAAACCAACCCACTCTGCTATACAGAATGAAAGATAGGTGTCGATTCTAATTCAAAGCACAAATTGATTCATCAGCTTGAAAGTGGGAAATCCATTCAACTTTCTTATAAGCAGTGTGATATTGCTTAGTCAGTGTTGTATCAAGTAGTAAAGCACATCTTCTCAAAGTGTTGGTTTGCTCAGAGTTGTTAGTATTATTTGTGAGATCAATATTCAAATTTGTTTTAGGGAAAGGTTTATTGGTTTCCTGCCTTGTTGGGCAATTGTCGATCCATGTTTCGATCTTAAACTTATATGGATATGGAAGTCCTAAAGAATTTTAACCTTATTCATTCTTTAAAAACTCTCATGGGTACTTTTATTAGTAACTTAGTGTATACAAGGGACCCCTGTATGCAGCAATTTCACTTCTTAGTCTATAGAGCCCCCCCTCCCTTATGTACATAACCTGCCCCCCTCCTTCAAACCTATACTCCAAGGAGGAAACATATGTTCTTCAGCATTAGGCACACTCTAGCTATATTGGAAAAGATTCAAAAATAAAAGTAAAGTAAAAGTCCAATTCAAAACAAATACGGGAGCATATATGTCGATAATAGTAATAAAAATACAATTCAAATCAAATATGGAAGTTATACTAATAATGATAGATGGTGTTGCAAGCTTAAGACTTTGTGATGGGTATTCCTTAGAAACATAAGCCTTTTTAATATTCCTTGCTCCAAAACCAAAATTTCTTATATGATCAAGGTGATAATATTTCTTAAGGTTGCAGGGCTCATAAAATTCAATTTCTAATATTTGTAAAGATGAAGCCATGCTCCAAATTTTCCAAAGTTGAGAATAAAAAGAATAATGCCAATGTCCACATAGTTCAGTTCATTGCAACCAAACAGATAAGGAGCAGTAAGAGAAACACCGGCAATGTGTGCAACAAAGACACCATAGAGACCCAAAACCAATAATCAAGGCCTTGAGGATGATCCATTTTGCAGGAGTGATGATCATCAGTCCTGGCTGGTGACAAATTTATAGGAATGGATGTATTACCAAGGGCTCCAGAATTGTATAGATCATGCAAAGGCAAAGGCCTCTTTTCACTACCCTAGTTGGTGTTCATAAGCCCTGATCCCACATGCATGCTTATGGGAACTCCAACATGCTGATCTATGGCCATACATGCTTTTGGCATTTGTTGTATCTGCAAATGTGGCCTTTGTGCCAACCAATGCATGGATGAAAGATCAATTCCACTCCTTGAGGTAAGCATTTTCATTCAAGTAAACACATGATAAGACATAAAATAATCCATATAGCTGAAGACACAAACTTGAAACAAAGAATAAAGTTCGGTGAATCTGCTTTCTACCGATTTCTCATGTCAACCCCCATATAGATGAAAAATTACTGATGAACTGTTAAAAACTTGGTTATTTTCAAAATGACTTATAAGCAGCCTTTTCCCTCTTAAGACAAGCTTATAACAGATAGATGAAGAACATCACTATGAATAATTGTGAGCTTGGTTCCGGCTCTGAATTTTGCAGCAGTATGTATGTTATCAAAGTAGCATAGATCTATGTTAACTCATTTTTTGCTACTCACAGATCCATTTGACTTTGATCTCTCTGGAACAGATATTAGATTGACATGGATCGCTGTTAGTGTTAATTATTACATTGAGAATAAATAAATAAAATATACAAATAATACATAAACCCTTATAAACCCTAGAATGGCAGATACAAATTGTTGATGGATGCTCCCACCAAGGATGTAGAATGGACTTCTAGGTTGTTGAAGATTGCAACAAGAAATAGTGAAAGTGGCATTCAGAAACATCATTCCTTGATTCTAGATAAAAATAAGCACCTAAACTAGGTGGGGCCCACACAGGCTATTTTTAGGTGTATGTCTAAAAATAGACATAATGAGGAAAATCTAAAATTAGCAGGAGGCTAATTCTAGATGGTTGAGAAAAATCTATTTTTAGATGAGTTTCTATTTTTAGATGTATGGACAAAATCTATTTATAGATCGTCTGTCTAAAATTAGAATGCATGTCGATTATTATTAGCCCTTAATAATAATCAGACAATAAATAGTAACTTATTCTCTTGGAGCACTTTATTTCAGTGAAAAAATGTGGCACATCAGTGGACTGAAGGAATTTCGAATTCCAAGGTTGGTTGGTGACTCATACATTGAGGACTTCGTTATAACTGATTGTGGCAAGTTGTAACAGAGTTGGAAGAGTAGTTATTTGAGTTGTTATTTAGTTTAACTTAGTTCAGTGAGTTAAACTCAGCTGTGCTAGTTGTAACTGAACATACACTAGTGAAAGATGACTGAATTATTTATTTAATTAATTCACAAGTAGTGTCTTACTTGCAACTGAAGAAATACAACAATTAACTACTTGCATGTCAGATCCTGTGGAGACCCAGTGGAGAGACAGGTGAAAGGGTGTGATGGAATATCTGTTGTGACTATAGTGGAGCATTAAATGCATCCAAACACACATTGGAGATGCCTATTAGTATTCTGTAGTCAAGGCAAGTTAAGGTCAAATTCATTCAGGGTTTTTCTTCAGCAGGGATTGCGCAGTGGAGGCAGGCTGTCAGGAGGCAAGAAATTGGTGCATATATATGCAAATTTCTTCATGACAGTGTGTGATGATTGTTGATTGTACTTAGAGCTCTATGCTATGAGATTTGTATGAGATTGTTACATGTTCTATTGATATACATAATATATGATAGTTTGGGTTTTTAGCTTTAAGCTTTCTCGGTAAAACATCTTGTTATGTGCGATTGATTTGCTTCATATGTGCTTTGCAATTGGCGATTTAATTTCCACAAAGAATTAAGTGGAAGGATTCTGTATTTAACATAATATTAATTTGTTATATCAAGAGAATCCGGAAATACATTATTGTGTTTATAAATTTCTATATGGGCTGAGTTTTTTGTTGGTGGAAACAATTCGAAATTGCTGCAAGAATTTCTTGGTGCGACAGTTGAGTATACATTGAAATGGATTTCAATGGGTTGCGGTTGAAGCATGCACTCAAGGGCAGCTCGAACTACATTGCATGTAAGGATAGGATGGAGGTGGTTCTTGAAGATATTGGCTTGAAGGAGTTCATCGATAGCAATGTTCCTAAGCCCACTTCGGCGGATGCTGCAGTACTTGATGCATGGTAAAAGAAAGTAGCAAGGGCGAGGATGATTCTGTTGGAAGGTGTGAGAGACCATATTGTCTCAAGCCTTCATGGGAAAGCCACTCCATATGCTATGTGTAAGGCTTTGACAGATCTTTTCCAAAGCAACAGTGACCATAGGAAGTTGGCGCTAAAGGATAAACTAAGAAATATCAAGATGGAGAAGAACAACACTATTCCAGTATACTTGACAAAGTTTGTCCAATGCAGGGATAAGATTGGGAGTGTAGGAGTTAGTGTTGTGGATGATGACTTGGTGAGCTTGGCTCTCCTTAGGCTTCCAAAGAGTTGGCATAGTTATCAAGAATCTGTCAATGGATGGGAGAAACTGCTGGATTGGGAGCGACTGTGGTCGGATCTAGTGCAGGAGGAGATAAGGTGGAACACCAGGGATGGCTCTTCATCAAAGCATGATGATGAAGAGGACTATGCTTTGGCTTCCAAGGTGAAGAAGAAGAAGGGGAAGAAATTCCATTCTAGATCTGAGGCCAGTGAAGATGGCAAGGAGAAAACCATGTCCAAAGTTAAGTGTTTTCACTGTCACGAGTATGGACATATTGCCACAAATTTTCCACATAAGAAGAAGAACAAGATGGCTGTTGGAGCTGTAGCTGGTGAGGCTCTTGCCTCACAATTTGAGCTTGAATTCTCATTGATCGCATGCATGGTGTCTAGTGCATTGGGATCGAGGTGGTACTTTGATAGTGGTGCTTCCCTTCACATGACGAGAGATAAGGAATTGTTCAGTGACTTGGTGGAGAAAGATCTCTAGATGCATGTTGAGTTGGGTGACGATGGACGATACAGTGCGACCGACATTGGTACCATTACCTTTCATATGGTGTCAGGTAAAATCCTTCTTTTAAAAGATGTTTTGCATGTTCCAGGTTCAAAGAAGAATTTAATCTCAGTTTCAATGTTGGAGGATAAAGGCTATGATGTTGTCTTTAGTGAAGGAAAAGTTTTCCTGTGGCACGAAGAAACAGGGCAAGCCAGGAAGGTTGGGATTTGAGTTATGAATCTCTAGAGACTTGAAGTAGATGGGATTTCTACGGAGCTTCCTACTATTGGGAAGTGCGATAAAGACATGCAATTGAAGCTTGAGAGGGAGCATGATTTGCATGCAGGTTAGAGTGAACCTTGGGATGTGGAGCAGCCACAAAATGAGGATCATGGAGTGGGAGCAACCACTCATGCAAATAAATTTCGAGCCAGATGGGCTGAGGGAATGAATGCCTCTATACCACTAGGTGAGAGGTGGGGCGACATGCATGAGTAATCCCAAGAAGAAATTTCTGGGTAGGATTCATTGAGATGGTGTGGATCTCATGAATTGAACCTAGCTACGAGGAGCCCACGGATCAGCAATAGCATGATCAGTTGGATTGATGCAATCAGATCAAAGTGACAGTGTCAGATACTGGAGCGCGGATTAGAGTTGACAACAAGTGAAAATTTCAACGGCACAGTGGTTGCTGAAGACATGTGCAGTAGCTAAGTAGAAGTCAAAAGAATTTGATGACAGATACATTAAATTGTTTGAGTTGTTTGGGGGATATTTAGTTTTGGAAGTGTTGCATGCAAGTATTGCAGGGCTGATGCATGGAGTTGTAGGGCATGAAGTGAGCCTGGCTAGGTCTGTGTCATCCCTACTGGGCCTACGCTACCTCACCCTTCCTGGAAAACGCTGCCTCTCTAGTATAGATATGCCTCTCTGCAATTGTATTCTTGGCCTCAGATTGAGAAATCCCTCTGTCAATTTGCCCCTCACTGCATTGTAAGCTCACTCGAAAATTCTCAGCAAACCGCACCCTAGAATTTCAACTTAGCTCAAGTGTTACCTCTTTGTGTGCCTTCTCCAACTGACCCCAATCCTTCCTTTAATACTTTTCTCGTTGAACAATCAATGGTCGTGATCTAATCTCTAATCAATGACTATGATTAGAAAATACTTGATCCTTGTCAATTAGAATATTCTCACCCACATGTTTAAATTAATTCCCTTTAATTATTTAATTTCCCTAAGTTAGACTTAGGCTATCCATTAAAATAATTAATTATTGGAATAACTTAGGCTCTAGTCAGAATTTATCCAAATTATTTCTGGGTCTTGGAGTTCTCATGTGTCCTAGCCCCTCCACAAAGTTTCAGAGCTAGAGAACATCCGATGCTACCCAAAAATCAACATGTATGAGGGTTCCTACGTGTGATGATAGTAAATTTGGGAAATATGCACATCGCATTCCTAATACATCTTCTCATCCCCCTTCTTCTCTTCATAATTAAAATTCAATAGAGGAAATACCAGAATGACTCATGAAACCTATGGTGAAAACCAATTTTTCTATTCCTCAAGATGGTATTAACACTCATAGCTCTAGTCTTGAATCTGATTTGGATTTATGTTATCCTCTATTATATACGTGTCATGAATCTTTGTACCATGATCCTCTTGATCAATCTGCTCCACCAACTATTTTGTCACACTCTCTTGATTCTGTAATATTCCAAAATGAAATTTACAACTAATAACATACACATGAACTAGGCTATAGCAAATAAAATTATAAGTAAGCATGCACAATAAAAAACACCAAGAAATTCGACAAATAAGCTGAGCCATTTTATTAAATATGGAATAAATGGGAGTACCGTAACAAGGAACAAGTGCACCGGGGCTTGCATTGTTAGGATATTCCGACACATAGGAAATAGTTAAGTATAACTTTGTCTAGCGTAGATTTAGCTCAAGTGTATTTCTTTACTATGTACATTTGAAACTTATAATCCGATGGTCACGATTTGTAGTGATCCGACGATTCACTCTCTCCTCGGTATTAATGACACTTGATCCATGGCTTAACACCTGATTGGTCCATCATCTATATTTAAAGAGCATGGAGGGTCATTTGGCCAGTAATCGTTTACGAGAGAAACATATGTAAACTTTATTTTTATATTAATAAATTGTCTGAAGTGGCCTCGTTGGCTCAGGCCATGGACTATTTCCCTCTTAGAGGGTTTAACCACATGATATACTGGTGTACTAATTTGCGATATGTTTGTGAGTGGTGACCTTTGGTTTTTTATCTAAGGAACTTACCTTGTAAATTCGTACATGGTATTAGAGCTATTTTTAGGGTCGCATCTGTTGCTGATCCAAATCCAAAGCCGGTTTGATTACATGTGACTGTCCTTTTCTATATCTACTGTTTCTGAACCTTTTTGGGCCTGGGGAACGACTCTGTTGCGTACGGAGCATCTGTTGCAGTGAGGAACCCCTTTTTTTTCATGCGAAAAGGTTTCCGGTTGCCCAAGTTATGTCATTTTAGATATGGAGGTATAAAGTATTTGTTTTTTAGTTGTATTTATTAATCATTTTTTTTATTTCGGTTCCCTCTATTTATTTCGGTTTTATATTTTTTCTATTGCCGGATCTATACCCTCTTCTTTGTGTATGCTCTTTTCTCTGTGCTGTGTGCAAGTTTGGCAAATCAGAATCAGGAAGACGGGATTTGGTTTTCTATGTATGCTCTTTCCTCGCGTCTCCGTGCGATCTCGAGAAATCAGAAATAGCAAAAAGGGATAGTTGCCGGTAAGGCAAACCGAAAATATAATGTTCTGCTGCAAGGGTTGTATTTCGTTTTTTTGTGCTTGGATTTTGTTTTTTTTTGTAGCAAAAAGCACACACACCGAAGAGTTACCAAAAAATAAAAATAAATAAATAATAATAATAATAATAATAATAATAATAATAAATTTCCTCCTTTCAAACAATTACAGAATCCTTTTACTAGATCACTTCGTGTAAAGTTAGCTTAGGAGAATAGAGGTCTTGGGTTCAATTCTCTTTCTCAAGCTTCTTTCTCTAAAAAGGTTTTTGTTAAAGGGGCAATATTTTTTTAAAAGTAGAACTTCATCATCAAATTTCAACCATTCCCGAAACTATTCGGCAACTACAACTTAGATTTTTCAAAAAGGCATAACTTCTTCATCCGAAAGCCATTTTTCGAGCCGTTTTTTTTAATCGGCCTAATTTTTCGAGATATTTCCATTGGAGCAGTTATTTTCATCCATTTTCAGCTTCAATTTAAAAAAAATGTAAAGTGCTTTCCCGGTTATTCTTACAGCACCAATTATTTCCAATGGCTACCTCACATGGTAGATTTACTTAGAAGTAAAGGGCTTTATAGAATAGCCACGAGACAAGAAAATAAACCTATCGATGGAGATAAAGTCGCTAAATGGGAAAATAAACAAAATTAAGCTCGAGGGTTGACAGGAATGTCCATTGCTCAAGATATTCGATTTCATATCCTTGAAATTGACACCCCTGAAGCCCAGAAAAAGATAAATACTATTTTTGGCATTCAAAATCAAATCAGGGCCCACCAGCTTGAAAATGAGTTGCTTACGTTGGATCCCAATAATTTCTCCTCTATTGAATATTTTTTGTCCAAATTCAAGACCCTTAGAATTCTTTGAGAAGGTTGTAAGGTCAAAAAGGAAGATGGTAGCCTCGTCTATTCCATTCTTGCTAAGCTTGGCCCTGCATAATCTGTATTTGTTTCCACCTTCCATTCCACTAGAGAAACCCTCTTTTGTCAAGGAACAGTCTACAAGAACCCCTCTTTTGATGCCTTTCGTGATTCTTTGATAATAGAACAAGAAAAAATCTTACACCTTAGTCTTATCACTTCTGGAAATGTTTCTAAGAGAGCCTTAGCAACCCAACATCAACCATATCAAAAGAATCCCAAGAAGCAACATCCTAAAAAGTATGGTCCTAAACCAAACAAGGGTCTTAAGAAATTTCAGCCACAAACTGAAAAAGAAACTCAGCAAAATGATAAGGCAACTAAAAACAAAGGGAAGAAAACTGATAGACATTGCAACTTTTGTAATTGTGATGGCCATGTAGAGTCCAATTTTTTTAAAAATATGGGAGCCTTGGAAGCAGCAATTAAGAAGCACCACATCAATTTGGAGACCTCTTCAACTTCATCTTCAGGAATGACACTTTCTTCTTGTGGTTGTCAAGCATCTGGTTATGCATTAAATGTATCTTCTTCTTCTCATTCTCATGAGTGGCTCATTAATTCTAAAGCTTATTACCACATGGAAAAAAATAAAGCCATGTTTTCTTCTTTAAATGATTGTAACACCAAACATATTTATGTTGGTGATGATAGATATCTTAGTGTTGTAGGATCTGGAGCCATTCATCTAGATAATGGTCAGTTTAATGATATACTATGTGTTCCTACCTTGTCATGCAACTTATATCTGTTTATTAAATAACTTCATTTAGGTGAAGGGAAAATAATAGAATTATCTCCTCATGATGTTGTAATCAAGGACCTCAAAGATCCTAGACATATTTTCACTACTGGCATTGCTGATGATTCCACAAGGTTGTATAAGTTTTACAACTTTGGGTCATCACGTCTTCCCTCCTTTTTTGTTGCTCATAATGATGAAGTGAGAAAAACTTTGACATGAGCGATTTGGTCACTTAAACTATTGCTCTCTTCAAACTCTATGTAAATAAAATATGGTGACAGGTCTTCCTATGGTATCTTGCTGAGATGGTGTTTGCTCCGATGCGTACTTAGAAAAAATCATCGGGATAGTTTTGACAAACGTGCCTCTTGGCATGCTTCAGCCCCTTTCCAGCCTGTGCACAGTGATTTATGTGGTCCACTTCCTGTTATTTCTTTCTCTGGTTGCAAGTACTTCTTAACTTTCATTGATGATTTTTCTAGACGCACTTGGGCATACTTATAAAAACTCAAGAGTGAAGTTTTTAACATGTTCTTGGCCTTTAAGGCCTTTGTTGAGAAACAATATGGACATAAAATTCTTAAGTTAAGATCAGGCAATGGAGGAGAATATGTTAACAACAAATTTATCAAATTTTTCACTAAGCATGGCATTCAATTGCAACATACTGTTCCATATAATCCACAACAAAATGGTGTAGCTGAAATGAAGAATCACACCTTAAAAGAAATGGCTAATTGTATGCTTCAATCTAAAGTACTTAGTCTCAATTTTTGGGCAAAAGAAATTAATTGTGAAAAATTACATAGTAAATCGCACTCCTACTAGGGTTTTAAGGAATGTAATGCTTGGGCCCATATTATAGATGCGAAACATAAAGCCGTAGAACCTAAGTGTGAAAAAATAATTTTTGTTGGATATTCTGAAGATGTCAAAGGATATAGACTTCTTCAACCAAAATCCAAAAATATAATCATTAGAAGAGATGTAAAATTTGATGAAAATATATCGGCCTGCGAGCCTAGTTCAGCGGGTGTGCCACCTTTGGCCTACGAGCCTGATTCAGCATATGTGCCACCTCTCTCTATCTCTTCTATTTTTGATAGCATTCATTCTAGTTTAGAGGATAATAGCGAGTATGATTATCCTCCTCCACCTCTTGAAGATATTCCTTTCGCTCCACATCTTCCAAGATGGGTCCACTCTACTCGGGATGCAGCAGGTTATCTTGCAAGTGACCCTATAGATTGACGACGTACACATTCTCAATTCAAAAGAGCCTCTTCCTTATTGGCTCAAGTTCCAAAAAAACCTGATCCAGACACCTTTGAAGAAGCTTCAGGTCATCCAGTTTGGGATGAAGCTATGAATGAAGAATATCGTTCCTTACTAGGTAAATGATACTTGGGATTTTTTTCCTCTTCCAAAAGGAAGAAAACTTGTCAGATGCAGATGGGTTTACAAAACAAAGTTTGGACCAGATGGAAAAGTGGATAGATATAAAGCTCGTCTTGTTGCTAAAGGATTTTCACAAGTTGAAGGCATTGACTATATTGAAACCTTCTCCCCTATTTCCAAAATGAATTATATCCGCCTTATTCTTTCCCTTGATGCCTCCTTTAAATGGGAATTCCATCAGATGGATGTTGAATCTGCCTTCTTACATGGAGATTTTCATGAAGAAATCTACATGGAACAACCCCATGTCTTTATCCAAAATGACTCTAGCCTTGTTTTTCACCTTAGGAAGTCTCTCTATGGTATAAAACAAGCTCCTCGGGCTTGGTATGTCAAAATGGATAGATTTCTATTAGATAATGGCTTTTCTAGGTGTCATTCTGACAACACTGTCTACACCAAGAAAGTGGGTAAGTCCTTCACCATCCTTGTTCTTTATGTTGATGATCTTATCCTTACTGGTAGTGATACCAACCATATAAACCATGTGAAT
This sequence comes from Pinus albicaulis, assembly GCA_034641835.2. Taxonomy (NCBI): domain Eukaryota; kingdom Viridiplantae; phylum Streptophyta; class Pinopsida; order Pinales; family Pinaceae; genus Pinus; species Pinus albicaulis. The sequence goes on along the minus strand of CM076575.1, from coordinate 1,166,084,858 downwards.
TCTAGCCTCAAAATAAGTTTTAAATGACAAACTTAGGACACTTGCATTATTTCCTTAGTCTTCAAGTCTTGCAATCCAAAGAAGGTATTACCCTTTCTCAATCCAAGTATGCATGTGATCTTCTACACTAATTTCACATGGAAGACTGTAAGCCAGCCGCTTCTCCCTTTCAATCTAGAGTCAAGCTTTCAGTCACTTGTACTACCCCTGAAGTTGATGCTACCTTATACCGTCAACTTGTTGGTAAAATTTTGTATCTAACCCATACTGTCTTGACCTTTCCTTTTCCGTTGGTCTTGTTGCTTGGTTTATGCACCTGTTAGCCCCCCTATGAAATTCTTGACAAGCAAGCTGGGGGCTAGATTGTTTTGAGCCTTCAAGGAATGCCTTTCCCCTGAAAACCCATCCTCCTTGAAGTCTCTCAATTGCTGTGCCTAATACAAATCCTCTCTGCTAGTACATTGCTCAAAAAGGGCCTATTATTCCCTCCTTTACCCCTGCGAAATACATCAATTCCCCTTATTTTCCCTTTATCCGAATTCCCTTTCTTCCCCCCCAAGATTCCCCCTCTCTATGCCTAAATCCCCCAAAATCCCCTTTAAATTTCCCCATCTCCCTTATTTCCCTAGTTTCCCCCTCCATCACCCCTACCATTACCCTTTGATTGCCCCCAAAACGCATTAAAAATGGATTAAAACGATAAATTTTATGTTTTTGGGTCTTAGCCCTTCTTCTGATAGCCCCGCGCCCCTTCATCTTCCACGTGACCCGGCGCCGTGACCAAGGCTCTTTCCTTGCGGGGGTTCTTCTCCGTCCGTAGAATCAAACCACGGAGTCCCCGTAGTTGACTCTTCGGGATGTGGGAAAACCCGATCAACGGTCGTTATTCACTACGGGGGGTCGCTTCAAAGCTCCCGTGCCCATACACCTTGGCCCCCCGTAGTCCATCTCCGACGTCCATTCGCCCGACAGATCGACGGCGTGGAGTGCGCCCGAAATCGTGGACCCCACCAGCCATACATCATCCGCCCAGAAACCGCCGCTGTTCAGTGTACTATCTCAATGGCGAGCAGCGCAGACAAGATCAAATCCAATGAACTAGTACCATCATGAGAGAGTCAAGGAATGGGGCTGTCAGGACTTGCATTAAAAAAAAGTGGAGTTCAAACGCCGGAAATCCTGCCAGCGCCATTTAAAGCTCGAGCTAACTCGACAGAGGCAGTAATGAAGCAGCAAAGAATTTCAGTACAGAGCAGAGGGATTAGGGCACATCAACGAAGATCTTAAGCCCTAAATCAGAAATTTAAAGAGGCGAAGCATCATTTTGAAGACCCCGAGGATCGATCTGGAGGTCCTGAACATCAGTAAGAGGTAATATCAGGGTTTATTTCTCAGCAGAATGTTTTTCCCCGTAAAGGACAAGGCGCCCATACAGTCTTTATTATGCACCGTGTCCCTAAAGGAGTTTCCCACCCTAACAGCAGTTCGAGGAAACCAAAACATTTATAAGACAGATTTTTCAGTAGTTTATTTTATTTTGGTTCAAATCACCAGAGGTACCGCAGCCTAAAATGTCAAGATCATATCTGGAGAAAATCATTCTTTCCTAAGGGAGGTGACAGAGATTAAATATACAGCATGTCAAACAGAATGAGTTTCGGCCCTGCAGTCATTCTTGGGTTTAATGTAACATTTAATATTCACCTACCTCCTCAGTCGATCTTCTGTGTCTCTTCTGCTATAAAGCACAGAAGGATATTATTGTAATGGTTGTTGATGAGAAATCAGTGGAACGCAAGTATTTTCCTCTTGAGACAAGTTCTCTGTGTGACATTGTAAGATAGGTTGAGATTAGATGGATTCAGACTGAATGTTCAAGCTATGGGCTATGATGTACCTGATTGGTGTTGTTTTTAATATGACAAGCATGTTTCTTTGGATCGTGATCTAAAGCAGCTGGTGATGTTTCCTCTTTCTCTGTATTTGTGATTGACTTGCTCTCATTGCATGCTACATTTCATTTCATTTCTGCTGGTAGGTAACAGAAGTATAACATAGGATTCACCCTTGTTAGATGCCCTATGTTTACTGCTCTCCATACCTCAATGTTTTCTGCTCATATGTGTATCTGAATGTTGATTTCAATTGATTTAACCAGTGTAGTGGATGATATTGCCTGCTCTCTGATGTATGAATTGATGAAGTCCATGTTTAGATTTTCTTGGTAGGATTCAGCTGGAAGGTTTGGGAACACTTGGGATTAGTGTTAGCCCTGTCCACTAGGATCCTTGCGCGACCAGTTAACCTTTCCAAGATCCCTTGTTTTGCCTCTAATTTTGTCCAAGCAGGTCTGGAGTTAAATGACCTCTGGTCTGATCTATAGATAGAGTTGGTTGGTTCTCCTCCTTTCATTTTGTGTCCTTAATGTCCCATCCCAAATATCTCCTTTAAGATCCAAATGCTCTAGATGACTAGCCCAACTGAAAGCTTGCACATTAAACCCAAGTAAACCCTTTCTTGACTCCATTTCCCAATGGCTTTGATGTTCTCTGAGTTATCTGTCTCTGCTTAAGCTTCCTCTTTGCTCATCCTTGTCTTATATTGGTCCTTCTTTTCCTGATTCCCTCCAACCAAACACAAACAATCAAACAAACAACCTCGAGCCTATAACTAGCCTGAAATCTTATACTTTGAGCCTTAAAGACATAAAATTTTGGCTATCATAGAGAGATCCCTCTCTGGACCTAGGAGGGCTAGATCCTAAGGTCTTAAAGTGGTTCTATGTTGTCTCATCTTTTGGTATTTCCAATCTAGCCAAAACATGGGAACCCCAACAACACCAACCTCATGAAAGTCACTGGAAAGCATCTAAAAGAATACTTCGATATAATTGAGGTACAATTTAGTTCGAGCTTCATTACAGTGCAGGAGCATCTCCATTTTTGGTTGATTTCACTGATTCTGATTGGGCTAATGACCCTGATGATCGAAAGTCTACTGCCACGATATGTATTCACTCTTGGTTCAGGACATATTACTTGGTCTTGTAAGAAACAAAGTGCCATCTCTCTTTCTTTAGCAGAAGAAGAGTATCGTGGTGTCGTTGAAGCCAACAAGGAAGCCATGTGGATTCGTTAGATCTTGTCTGAATTTGGTCTTCATCAACAACATTCAAATACACTTTGGTATGATAAACAGAGTTCCATTCGGCTATGCAAAGATCCATTTCAACATCAGTGTATGAAATACATTGAGCTCCACTTACAGTTCATCAGAAAGCTCATTCATGATCGTGTTCTTGAAGTGCAGTATTGTCCAACCAATGATCAAGTAGCCAATATCTTTACAAAGGCTCTCACAGAAGCGAAGTTTACCAAAATTTGATCCATGCTTGGATTTTAGGAAATTTATCATTAAGGGGGGATAGGCTCTAATGCCTCCTTCCTTCTCTTATTATGTCACCTTTGTAAATCCTTCAATCCTATCCCGAGTTGTTCTTAAGGGGGGATGTTAGGATATTTCGACACATAGGAAATAGGGTCCTTTTGTGTCACCTTTGAAAATCCTTTAATCCTATCCAAAGTTTTTTTTAAGGGGGGATGTTAGGATATTCCGAAACATAGGAAATAATTAAGTATAACTTGGTCTAGTGTAGAGTTAGGTAAAGCGTGTTTCTTTACTATGTACATTTGTAACTTATAATCCGACTGTCACGATTTGTATTGATCTGACGATTCACTCTCTCCTTGATATTAACGACACTTGATCTGTGGCTTAACACCCAATTGGTCCATGATCTCTATTTAAAGAGCATGGAGGGTCATTTTTCCAGTAACTGTTTATGAGAGAAACATATGTAAACTTTCTTTTTATATTAATAAATTTCCTGAAGTGGCCGCGTTGCATCAGGTCATGGACTGTTTCCCTCTTCGAGGGTTTTAACCACGTGATATACTGGTGTGCTAATTTGTGATATGTTTGTGAGGGGTGACCTTTGGTTTTTTATCTAAGGAACTTATCCTGTAAATTCCTACATGCATGAGCGAGATGAGTCAACCCAGGTGAGATAGATGTCCCTGTGAGTAGCAACTTCGACCCCAAAATGGTCTCTACATTGAACCAGGAAATTGTGCCATTGCTTCTACTTAAAAATGGTTTGAACTCCCTACTCAACTGCTCAGATTGGCCTAGAATTATTGTTTTAGCTCCCTCTTAATTTTTCCCACAAGACCTAGAAAGGAATTGGTCCCAGTCCTTCAAACCAAAAAACCCACAAAAATGAGCTGATTACCAACAAATGCTAGCTAGAAAGAGACACATGTTTGAGCCCTCTATATTGCTCAGAAAATTCAACCAAATTAATCTCTGTTTCTCCTCAAAAAACCAAAAAAAACCGAGAAAGGGTAAATCCTAATTCCAACCTTCCAAAATTGACCCCAAATAATGTGAGCACCCTCTACAGATGGGTAATTCGTATTTTCTGAAGAATGGTTGCCAAAGCCCTCGAAAATTAGCTGATAATTCCTTCAGAATTATCCTTATGCCCCCTTGTAAATATACAACCCCCAACTCTGGTTCAAGCCTCCACAATCAATGTGCTCCTCTGATGATTGCGCATGCCTAGCCAAACCACTTCTACGTTTGTCCAGGAAGAAGAATTTTGACTTGTATGTAATCTACTCATCCAACCCTTCAAACCACTACCAAATAATTTCTAGGTTCCAGGAGATAAATTCCTAGAACCCACACTTTCATGAAGCTTACTCCCACGAGAGTGCGTGGTCCCTTACTGTGCCCAACCTGCTCCTCAATAGATCGAATCTCCCTGTGAAATCCCTCCAAAACAACTCGAATAATGTAGAAAAAATCCCCTAGGGTGGCACTCGATGTCCACCGAACTAGGAGTTGAGATTTCGCCTCTGAAATCTCTTGTTCTAAACAACATTATGTTGACCTAGCTAATAGCTTGAACAAACAATGCTTCATATATCAAATGAGCAAAGATCTGCCAAAATGAGGCCCTCCACATATATTTATATTGCTACCCCCTCTCTTCCTTCATGTGACCCTCACAATTCGAGTTCCCTCTCCTCTTTCTTCCCACAAGTTTGAACTCTCCTACGAGGTAAAAATTCACTTTGGAGTGACCCCTGCATTCCACTTACACTTTGATTTATTGCATTTTATAATGTTTGGAAGCCTTCTTTTCCTAAAAATCCAAAGGGGGTCCTCCTAATCCACCTTTCCTAATTCCTAATTCCAAAATATCTCCCAATGGTCAAAATTGCAAAAATAGATTTTTTTTTCTTAACCATATTAATTAATTGGGGATATTACAGTCCTCCCCACCAAAAATTTCTTGTCCTCAAGCAATGCCTTAACAAGCACCACCTCGATCAGTCGACCCAAATAGTCACTGGAAACAATAACGGGGTCCCAAATGTGCCATTGAGTCATATTTGATCTATGCCCTATCCTACTAGGATCCCAAGCCATCCTGAACGGCTTGAAGCATCCCTCTCTCCTCTCGTTGTCCAACTCATCATAGGCTCTCATTGCCCTCTGCATGCCGCCACTAAGTAGATCATCATGGTATTATAAGATCCTGATCATCTCCTCATGAAACTTCTCTATCGAATAGTCCCTCTCATGCACTTCAGGGGTGGACTCCTGAAGATGTAATCTAATCCTGGTGGGATTGAACCCTCGTCTCTCTAAGATTTCCCTGATTTCCTCCTACCAATCACCCCACACACCAGTGAAGCTCCCCACACCATCAATGAATCATTAAACCCAAACAGAAAATCTGGATGGCCTTCCCTTGTAGCCTACCAAATCACCTCTACGGGTAGCTAAACCGCTCAACCCTGCTATGCCAAAATCCCTTTCCCATTGCAAAAGGAACTAATCTTGTTGACATTGTGACACCTTGATCATGTCTGACTACTCAACATGCTCATACTATACCCTCCTCTCTGGTAACGCCCAACCACTATATCCGTCATGATCAATGCTATGACTAACCGTCCAGGGAAACTCTGCAATGCTTGAGTCCACTACTCCATGACTAGCCTCGATCCTGAGCAGAAACCTGCCTCGCGATATGGCGAAGATATCAACGACTCCCCATGTGTCAGCCTGTGAAAAAGCTGGATCACCCTCCATTGTAACCATGCCCATCGATAAGTGGAGTGATCCTCTCGCCAACCGGATCTCTAAATCCATTAACCATACTGGGAGCACACAACTCCCACTTCCCATGGGTTTTCGCTACGTAGCACTACCACCTATGAGAACCCATCCATCCCTCATCTCTGACCCCTGTATGTCTCCGATAAGTGGCCCCCAAGTGCTAAGAACATGTCCTAAGTATATCAGTTTTCCATGCTCCTGTCAACCCATACAGTGAAATCTGCCATCCCAACTCCTGATGATATGCCTGGACACATCTTGGAGTCCAGGCACCTTCCTGTAGATAGAGTCTACCATCCACTGTGTCTCATATTGTCTTGCCAAAAGTGCATCATGCATCTCCCTCACAATCACCTCCTCGAGTGTGATCCCAAGGGTTGAACATATGCTACCTCGACAATCAAGCACCTGATCCATAATCATGTATCCATTAGCTCATGGATTCATCAAATTTATCAACTAGAGAGTCTCCTCTCCGCCCATAACCCGCAGGGTCTCACCCAACTTCCTAGGGTGGGCCTCCCATGTCTTTCCACCTGAACGAATAACATTGTGGGGAAACAAAAAAACGCTCTATGAATGTAAGCAATGCTAGTGGATGATGGTTGGGTAGGTCCCCAAGGGTATGATCAAGAGTCCGCAAGGAAATGGGATAGTAACCGTACGGACGACCCTCTCTCCGCCTCAAATCTGTTGAAAACCCCCTCAAATACTTGTCTCTGCTAAACATGGTGTCCCCATATGCTCAACCATGTCCTCACCGATCCTAGGTGAGTTGCATCCAATGGTACACCTATTGCTCTTGTCCCTAAGTCTCCTTGGAGGCAACTCTCCAAGAGGTCGTTGCACCACATCATCTACCACTGCATACCACCCAGTATCACCACACTCCTCAGCATGCCACTGTACGTCGCAACCTGTCCATGTACACCACTAGGTACCCCCGACTATGGCCATACCATCCGGTACCATCCTGTGTCCTGCCTGTGTCACTGCACCTATCACTCCCCACATTTACTCAATGTGATATGAGGCACTCCTACTCCACACCGTAGAACAACATACTACGACAAACCCCCATGCATCTCCATGCCTATCTGAAGAGCACTGCTCCATGTTAGATGCTCCTACACATCCCTAGATGTGATGGCCTAAAGATGTGTCCATATGCATTGGCCCACACCTGACCGGTATCATCACCTCCGCCGTCGCATCACCATATTCTCTGATGAGTGGATCTCCCCTCTAAATCTTCCTAAAGTGATCCAAGAAGTGAATATCCCCAGGTACCAATAGCAATGTCACCCATGCTCTACTCCTCTATGTCCTCCGTGCCCCACACAAATGTGAAGAATCCCCAACTCCATACAAGGCATTGTGTGGTGACCAACCAATGCCACCTCCTTCGAAAAAATCTTGTCAGAGTACACTGATAACCTTGTGACCCCATGAAAAACCGTTATACCAAGACAACCCAAGGGGTTTTCCCATAAGATGGCTGGCCACTGGTCCTGACCAAAACTCCCCTAGAGAATGCGCACGCTCAACTACTATGTCAACTATACCTTCCAAGTTGTAGTCAATTGGTATACCTGGGAAATGATAGATAGTCCCTGCTAGATTCCAATTCCAATCTAGGTTTCCGATATCCCTAGTGCCTGGAAGCTCCTACTGAACTTCATCTGGTTCCACTACCACCTCCATAGCCCACTCTACTGGGTACCAACTTAGAATATCTCGCCATCCAACCCCAAGGGAGGGATCAAATGCACAAACTCCGGTGCCTAGAAAAACCCCAACATGCGAATGTTGCACCCTCTACAACTCAAGTCGTCTCATCTCGCTATCCTGGTCAACACATGAAATCTGACCATGTAGCTTTGTCCCTCTATCTCCACTAGGAAAAGGTAACCTAGCAATGCTGCAAGCCCCATCTATATAATCCCAACGAGAGCTATTGTCTGGAAGTATTGCAACTTGACTGATGGTTTGTGCATATGTTTACTTTAAATTGGTGTATGGCCCAAAATATGACTACTCGTCCTCCTCCATCATAGGTTCACCATAAGCCTCCAATTGTTCCTCCAAAGACAACCCAACATGCAAGACATGGTCACCAATTAGCTATAGGTGGATGTCGTCCTGAAGCTTTGTCATAAACCTAGATGCCTTATGAGTGGATACCTCAAAAATGGATGGCCCGTAATCAATGATGGACACCCCTGTGCCTCTTGACACCTCATCAACAAGTGTAATCTCAAATGTCCCCTCCAATGTATCAATTGGGGCTACCAAAGGAAACTCCAACAAGGGCGACTCATGTGTTACCTTGGGTGTATCCTCATTCTCCTCCTGCATGTCATTATCCTCACGCTAAAATGGATGGAATGTATCTAGATGAACCCCCTACTCAATGGGTAGGTCTTCACTTATCTTGTCACTATATTCACTTTCAATCTTTGTTTCTGCAGTTTTGATACTAGCATTTTGTTCAATAATCATGCTCCTCTCATTTTCTTCATCTGCAGGTTTGAAACTGCTTTTTATTCTTGCTGCCTTTTTTTATGCCCACTCTTCGAACTTCTCCACCAATCTCTTGAGGTTCCTAGTATAATTTTTAAAGTTCTCAAGGAATTTCTCCTGCTGAGACAATTTTGAGCACAAGTTCAATTTGAAGAATACTACAAGACTAATATTTTAGCCTCTGACATTCTAGCCCAATAATGGAAACTTGGGAATTACCGTGATTTAGACCCATAGCTGGCCAAAATCATGCTATGATACCACTATAATATTCCAAACTGAAATTTACAACTAACAACAGACACATGAACTAGGCTATAGCAAATAAAATTATAAGTAAGCATGCACCATAAAAAACACCAAGAAACTAGGAAAATAAATTGAAACATTTTATTAAATTTGGAATAAATGGAAGTATAGTAACAATGAACAAGTGAACCTAGGCTTGCATGAGAAAGATGAATCAAACCAGGTGAGATAGATGTCTCTCGTGAGTAGAAATTTCGATCCACAAATAGCCTCTACGCTGAACCAAGAAATTATGCCATTGTTGCTACCTGAAAATGGTTCGAATCCCCTACTGGACTGCTTGGATTGGCCTGAAATTGATGTTGTAGCTTCCTCTTAATTTTCCCCACATGACCTAAAATAAATTGGCCCGAATCCTTCAAGTGAGGAAACCCACAAAAATGAGCTAATTATCAACAATTCTTAGATGGAAAGTTACACCTGTTTGAGCCCTCTAGAGTGCTAAAAAAATTTAGCCAAATTAATCTTGGCCTCTCCTCAAAAAACCTAGAAAAAAACCAGAAAGGGTTGGGGCTACTTCCAACCTTCCAAAATTGACCCCAAATAATGTGAGCACCCTCTACAACAGGGTAATTTGTACTGTCTAAATAATGGTTGCCAAAGCCCTCCAAAATTAGATGATATTTCTTTTAGAATTATCCTTATTCCCCCAACTTCGGTTCAATCATCCATAATCAATGTGTTGAGAATGCAACAAGATGATGAGCTTAGTGAAAAGAAGTCGCCTTCACTAAGTGGGCCTGCAGGCTATTTTTGGCACAAAGTCTATTTTTAGACTATGTCTATTTTTAGACATATGGATCATGTTCTATGAGTTGCAGGATGCTATTTGTGGATGGTTGGTCAAGTCGGGAAAAATAGATGGACTTCTATTTTTAAACATACTGGGCGGAATCTATTTTTAGATTGCCAGTCTAAAAATAGATATGTCGAATATTATTAGCTCTTAATAATATTTGGACTATAAACATTATCTTATTCTCTTGGAGCACTTCAGTTAAGTGCACAAATGTGGCACAGGAGCTAACAGAAGGAATTACGCTATTCCTGAGGGTTAAGTGGAGCTATTGCATGGAGACTTCAATTAGAACTCATGTGAGAGAGTTTGGTGGAGTTGATTGAGGAGTTAATGGAGTTGTGTTCAGTTTAACTAATCTAAACATAGTTGAACTAGTTGTATTTAGTCTAACTGATTAATACACTAGTGAAGAGTGGTGTGAATTAATTATTAATTAATTCACTAATTATAAACCCATTAATCAACTAAAGAATACACGCTCTCCAAAGTGTACGGACAAACAGCGGAGACCAAAGGAGAGGTAGGTGAAAGATCAAGTGTGTCTATCACCAGGACGAATGATGGTATGAGTTTGCACCACATTGATGGAGATGCCAATGAGGATTGTGCAAGGCATACCGCAGGGATTCGAACTCGCATTGGGCCAATATTCATCTTGATTGCGTTAAAGAGAGGCAGTTAACAGGTGGAGCAGATTGGAGCATGTGTTTTGTATGATCTGAGCTTGTGTAGTGTGCAACAATTGGAGATTGTACTGAGAGCTTGTGAGGAGTTTGTAAAATGATTGTTACATGATCTCTATCATTATAATATACAGATAGTTGGGGGTTTTCAGCTTTAAGCTTTCCCATAAATACTGTGTTTATATGTGTGATTGTTTATGGTTTTAATGTGCGCATGCGATTGCTTATATTTCCGCAATTAATGATCAATGGTAGAAGAGGTTATGTATTATGCATGAAGCTCAAATAGTGTGTGATCAGGATAATATCGATGAATAATTTGGGTCGCTTATTCACCCCCTTACATGCACGCAGCGATATTGATCATTGGAGCAATTGCAAAACATTGAAGCCAAGGAGTTTTTGTGTCAGGAATTCGACTCTAGAAAGTGTTGTTTTCAGGTCGAAGGAGATGTTCAACGGACAAGGATTATCATGTTCTTTGAGGGCAAAACAAATTATATTGCATGGAAGCATGATGTGGAGGGGGTGATAGATGACAATGGGTTGAAGGAGTTCATAGATGCCGAAGCCCCAAAGCCTACTTCTAGCGATGCCGCCGTACTTGGGCATGGCAAAGAAGTTATAGAAAAGTGTCATGATTCGTCAGAGGGCGCAATATTCATATGTCCAAATTTCGTATGCAGGCGGCTTCTCCATTCTTGATGTGGAAAGCCTTGACATATTTATTCCAAAGCAAGAGCGACCAGAGGAAGTTGGCACTCAAGGATAAACTCAGAAACATAAATATGGAGAAAGGCGACAATATGCCCAAGTACCTCACGAAGTTCATCAAATGCAGGGATGAGCTGGGAAGTGCGGGGGTGACTGTTGATGATGAGGACTTGGTGAGCTTGGCTCTCCTTGGGCTTCTGAAGAGTTGGCATTCCTATCAAGACTCTGTCAATGGTCGGGAGAAATTGCCAGGATGGGAGCGAATTTGGTCGGATCTTGTGCAAGAGGAGATAAGGCGGAGTACCAGGGACAAATCTTCATCAAAGAAATCTGATGAAGAGAATTACGCTTTGGCTACCAAAGCAAAGAAGGGGAAGAGCAAGAGAGCTTCTCATTCTAGTGCGAAAGGCAAGAAGCAGGACATGTCCAAGGTGAAGTGATTTCACTGTCACCAACACGGACATTATGCCACAAATTGTTCGCAGAAGAAGAAAAATAAGCAGGCTGTTGGATCTGCAGTTGGAGAGGCCTTAGCCTCGTAGTTTGAGCTGGATTTTTTGCTGATCGCATGGTTGGTCTCAAGTGTGATGGGTTCAGTGTGGTTTCTGGACAGTGGTGCATATTTTCACATGACAGGAGATCGAGATTTGTTTACTGATCTGGATGAGAAAGATCTTGGAGTGCACATCGAGATGGGCGATGATGGTAGATACAGTGTGACCGGTATCGGTACCATTTCCTTTGAGAGGGAGTCTGGTAAACCCTTCGTATTGAAGGAAGTGATGCATGTTCCAGGATTGAAGAAGAATCTTATCTCTGTGGCGATGTTAGGAGACAAGGGATATGATGTTGTCTTTAGCGAGGGAAAGGCTTTCCTGCGCAGTAAGGCAACTAGTGAGACCCGGAGGATAGGGGTTCGAGTTAAGAAACTTTATTAATTGTAGGTAGATGGCTGCGCAACAATGGTAGTTAAGGCAGAAGGAGTGGTGAGTCGGGATGATGGCGAGTTGTGGCACCGGAGATTGGGCCACCTTCACCATGGAGCTTTGAAGATACTGCAGCAGATTTCTACTGGGCTTCCTAAAGGCACTCTTGCACAGTGAGATCGCCACAAAGTACCAGAAAATTTGTGAAAAGCCACCACAGAAGGATAGTCGCACCACGACGATCCTTGGAGAAAATTCACACGTACGTGTGTGGACCTTTCGCAATCTCCAACAACAGCGGCTGTGTACCAGGCATCTTTGTTGATGATTTTTCTCGAGGCCGGATCTTCTTCATGCAGAAGAAGAGCGCACATACTCAAATTTTTGTGAGTTCGGTTAACTGCTGAGAAAGAACGGTGGTGCGCTAAAGGCTCTTAGAGCGGCTAAGTGTACCCATCTCTCCGCTAATTCAAGGACTTTTATGTGCCACAGTATGAATTCGAAGAGAGCTCATAGCCCCTATAACCCACAGCAGTAATTGTGGCGTCGAGCGAAAGAACATAATGATCGTGGTGCTGCACGGGTGATGTTGCATGATCAGTGCCTACCCATACACTTGTGGGCAGAGGCATGCAATACTGCAGTATATGTGCAGAACCGTTGTCCTCACAGGATACTTGGCATGAGTACACCCGAGGAGGCGTTTTCTGGTAAGAGGCCTGATATTTCCCATTTGAAGATTTTTGGTTCACCTGTTTACATTCATGTGACGAAGGATGCCAGGAAGAAGCTGGAGCTGACTGCGGAGGTTGGGATATTTGTGGGGTACACTAATACACCCCACAACTATCGTGTGTATTTTCCAGACAGTCGCAAGACTGTTGTGCGACGGGATATCAAATTTCATGAGGAGAAAGCCATGAAGTGTTCGCTTGAGAGGGAGCCACACTTGCATGCAGATGAGGAGCTATTAGTTCCTAAGGATGAGTCTTTGGATGTGGATTAGCCACAAGAGGAGGTTCATGGAGTGGAAGAGACCACTCATGGGGCCGGGCCAACCATCGAGGGCGGAAGCGCACTCGCGTAAGCCGAGGATCAGATCACATGTAGAGAAGGTTGCAGAGCACCCATACTGCCGCGTACGCAGACACCGCCTGACCCATCTACCGTGATAATGGCTCTTATGAGCAAGTGTATCATGAGAGAGCAATCCTATTTCGAGGAAGCTGTGGAGGACCCCGCATGGGTAGATGCCATCGTGGAAGTGTATGATTCAATTGTCAGAAACAATGCATGGGATATTGTCCCAAGGCCAGAAGGGAAATCCGTGGTGGGTTCGAGATGGATTTACAAAGTGAAGCAGGCAGCTGACAGGGGTGTGGAGAAGTATAAGGCAAGATTTTTTGCCCGAGGCTTTTCACAGATTGAGGGGATTGATTATGAGGAGACCTTTTCACCTGTCGCAAGGTATTCTTCCATACAGACGATTCTTGCTCTCTCAGTGCAGATGGGGTGGCACATTCATCAGATGGATGTGAAGACTGCATTCCTCAACAGAGTCATTGAGGAGGAGGTGTACATAGAGCAGCCCGAAGGTTTCGAGATCTTCAGCAGCGAGTCGCATGTGTGCAGGCTCAAGAGAGTGCTGTATGGGTTGAATCAAGCACCTCGTGCTTGGTACACACGAATAGACAGTTGTTTCACCGGACTTGGATTCTCCAAGAGTGAGGCGAATCCTAACCTATACCAGATTGTGGTGGAGGGTAAGTTGCTGATCATTGTACTTTATGTAGATGATTTGATTTTGACAGGTGATGAGCTGTTGATACTCTCATGCAAGGAGGATCTTGCAAAAGAGTTTGAAATGAAGGACTTGAGCCTCCTTCATTATTTCCTGGGATTGGAAATTTGGCAGCACAGTGATGGATTGTTTTTTTCTCAAGGCAAGTATGCCCGGGAGATACTAGAGAAGTTCAACATGCATGGCTGTAAGCCTGTTGATACTCCTCTTCCTGGAGGATGGAGGAAGGAGGATGCCACTTCAGCGGAGGTAGTGGATGCCACTGTTTATCGACAGTTGGTGGGGTCGCTTATGTATCTGGTCAATACATGACCCGACATATTTTATGCTGTTAAATAGCTTTCACAAGCTATGGTTAAGCCAACCAAGTTCTTTTGGAAGGCAAGCAAGCATGTATTGAGATATCTCAGAGGCACATCGGGATATGGATTGTGGTATAGACAGTCGGATGAGGTGAGGCTATGTGGCTTCACGGATGCAGATTGGGCAGGGAGCCCAACGGACAGAAAGAGCACATCTGGATGGATTTTCAGTATCGGGTCGACAACAGTTTCTTGGTACAGCAGGAAGCAGAGATCCGTGGCACTCAGTTCAACAGAGGCCGAGTATATGGCAGCGAGTTTGGCTGCATGCGAGGCTATATGGATGAGGAAGATCCTGGTCGGGTTGTTTGGTTCACACTTGGATCCTACTATGATTTATTGTGATAATCAGAGTTGCATCAAACTCTCGGTTAATCCAGTATTTCATGATAGATCTAAACACATTGACATTCGGTATCATCATATCAGAGATTGTGTGCAGCGGAAGACCATGTTACTTTCATACATTCCCACGGAGGATCAGGATGTTGATATCTTGACGAAGGTGCTCACCAAGAGAAAATTCAAATACCACAGGGGCAGGATAGGGGTTGTAGATAATCCTTATCTTGTTGAGAGGGAGTGTTGAGAATGCAACAAGATGATGAGCTTAGTGAAAAGAAGTCACCTTCACTAAGTGGGCCCGCAGGCTATTTTTGGCGCAAAGTCTATTTTTAGACTAATGGATCATGTTCTATGAGTTGAAAGATGATATTTGTGGATGGTTGGTCATGTCGGAAAAAATATATGGACTTCTATTTTTAGACATACTGGGCAAAATCTATTTTTAGATTGCCAGTCTAAAAATAGATATGTCGAATATTATTAGCTCTTAATAATATTTGGACTCTAAACATTATCTTATCCTCTTGGAGCACTTCAGTTAAGTGCACAGATGTGGCACATGCAACTGACAGAAGGAATTACGCTATTCTTGAGGGTTTAGTGGAGCTATTGCATGGAGACTTCAGTTAGAACTCAGGTGACAGAGTTTGGTGGAGTTGATTGAGGAGTTAATGGAGTTGTGTTCAGTTTAACTCAGTTAAACATAGTTGAGCTAGTTGTATCTAGTCTAACTGATTGATACAATAGTGAGAGTGGTGTGAATTAATTATTAATTAATTCACTAATTATTAACTCATAAATCAACTAAAGAATACATCAGTTAACTTTAGTGCATGGACAGTTTCAGTGGAGACCAGTGGAGAGGTAGGTGAAAGAGCAGTGTGACTATCAGTTGTGACTATACCGGTGCATGAGTTTGCACCACACATTGATGGAGATGCCAATGAGGATTGCGCAGTGCATACCAGAGGGATTCGAACTCAGATTGGGCCATAATTCATCTTGGATTGCGCAGTAGAGGCAGGCTAACAGGTGGAGCAGATTGGAGCATGTGTTTTGTTATATGTGAGCTTGTGTAGTGTGTAACAATTGGAGATTGTACTGAGAGCTTGTGAGGAGTTTGTACAATGATTGTTACATGATCTCTATCATTATAATATACAGATAGTTGGGGGTTTTCAGCTTTAATATTTCCCATAAATACTGTGTTTATATGTGTGATTGGTTATGGTTTTAATGTGCGCATGTGATTGTTTATATTTCCGCAATTAATGATCAATGGTAGAAGAGGTTATGTATTATGCATGAAGAACAAATAGTGTGTGATCAAGATAATCTTGGTGAATAATTTAACAGTTATTCAAATTTTACATTGTTGAGATCGTTAACAAGATGATGAGCTTAGTGGAAAGAAGTCGCCTTCACTAAGTGGGCCCGCAGCTATTTTTGGCGCAAAGTCTATTTTTAGACTATGTCTATTTTTAGACATATGGATCATGTTCTATGAGTTGCAGGATGCTATTTTTGGATGGTTGGTCAAGTCAGAAAAAATAGATGGACTTCTATTTTTAGACATATTGGGCGGAGTCTATTTTTAGATTGCCAGTCTAAAAATAGATATGTCGAATATTATTAGCTCTTAATAATATTTGGACTCTAAACATTATCTTGTCCTCTTGGAGCACTTCAGTTAAGTGCACAGATGTGGCACATGTAGCTGATAGAAGGAATTACGCTATTCCTGAGGGTTTAGTGGAGATATTGCATGGAGACTTTAGTTAGAACTCAGGTGACAGAGTTTGGTGGAGTTGATTGAGGAGTTAATGGAGTTGTGTTCAGTTTAACTCAGTTAAACATAGTTGAGCTAGTTGTATCTAGTCTAAATGATTGATACACTAGTGAGAGTGGTGTGAATTAATTATTAATTAATTCATTAATTATAAACTCATAAATCAACTAAAGAATATATCAGTTAACTTCAGTGCATGGACAGTTTCATTGGAGACCAGTGGAGAGGTAGGTGAAAGAGCAAGTGTGACTATCAGTTGTGACTATACTGGTGCATGAGTTTGCACCACACATTGATGGAGATGCGAATGAGGATTGCGCAGTGCATACTAGGTGGATTCAAACTCAGATTGGGCCAATATTCATCTTGGATTGCGCAGTAGAGGCAGGCTAACATGTGGAGCAGATTGGAGCATGTGTTTTGTTAGATCTGAGCTTGTGTAGTGTGTAACAATTGGAGATTGTACTGAGAGCTTGTGAGGAGTTTGTACAATTATTTTTACATGATCTCTATCATTATAATATACAGATAGTTGGGGGTTTTCAGCTTTAATCTTTCCCATAAATACTGTGTTTATATGTGTGATTGTTTATGGTTTTAATGTGTGCATGCGATTGTTTATATTTCCGCAATTAATGATCAATGGTAGAAGAGGTTATGTATTATGCATGAAGCTCAAATAGTGTGTGATCAGGATAATATCAGTGAATAATTTAACAGTTATTCAAATTTATACATGGTATCAAAGCGATATTGATCATTGGAGCAATTGCAAAAAATTGAAGCGGTTGAGTTTTGTGCTGGTGGAATTCGAATTTGCAGTAGTGTTTTCTTGGTGTCGAAGTTGAGATGTCTTTCAACGGATTGCGATTGGAGTATGCCCTTGAGGGCATCTCGAATTATATTGCATGGAAGGACAGGATGGAGGCGGTGTTAGATGACAATGGGTTGAAGGAGTTCATAGATGCTGAAGTTCCAAAGCCTACTTCTAGCGATGTTGCCGTACTTGAGGCATGGAAAAAGAAGACAGCAAAGTGTCGAAGGATTCTATTGGAGGGCGTGAAGGATCACATAGTGTCCAGCCTGCATGGTAAGCCTTCTCCATTCTTGATGTGGAAAGCCTTGACAGATTTATTCCAAAGCAAGAGCGACTAGAGGAAGTTGGCGCTCAAGGATAAACTCAGAAACATAAAGATGGAGAAAGGTGACAATATGCCCAAGTACCTCACGAAGTTCATCCAATTCAGGGATGAGCTGGGAAGTGTGGGGGTGAATTTTGATGATGAGGACTTGGTGAGCTTGGCTCTCCTTGGGCTTCCGAAGAGTTGGCATTCCTATCAGGACTCTGTCAATGGTCAGGAGAAATTGCCAAGATGGGAGCGATTTTGGTTGGATCTTGTGCAAGAGGAGATAAGGTGGAGTACCAGGGACGGATCTTCATCAAAGAACTCTGATGAAGAGAATTGCGCTTTGGCTACCAAAGCAAAGAAGGGGAAGAGTAAGAGAGCTTCTCATTCCGGTGCGAAAGGCAAGAAGCATGACATGTCCAAGGTGAAGTGCTTTCACTGTCACCAACACGGACATTATGCCACAAATTGTCCGCAGAAGAATAAAAATAAGCAGGCTAATGGATCTACAGCTGGAGAGGCCTTAGCCTCATAGTTTGAGCTGGATTTTTCATTGATCGCATGCTTGGTCTCAAGTGTGATGGGTTCAGTGTGGTTTCTGGACAGTGGTGCGTGTTTTCACATGACATGAGATCGAGATTTGTTTACTGATCTGGATGAGAAAGATCTTGGAGTGCACATCGAGATGGGAAATGATGGTAGATACAGTGTGACCAGTATCGTTACCATTTCCTTTGAGAGGGAGTCTAGTAAACCCTTCGTATTGAAGGAAGTGATGCATGTTCCAGGATTGAAGAAGAATCTTATCTCTGTGGTGATGTTAGAAGACAAGGGATATGATGTTGTCTTTAGCGAGGGAAAGACTTTCCTGTGCAGTAAGGCAACTGGTGAGACCTAAAGGATAGGGGTTCGAGTTAAGAACCTTTATCAATTGCAAGTAGATGGCTGCGCAGCAATGGCAGACAAGGTAGAAGGAGTGGTGAGCCGGGATGATGGCGAGTTGTGGCACTGGAGATTGGGCCACCTTCACCATGGAGCTTTGAAGATACTACAACAGATTTATACTGGGCTTCCTAAAGGCACCCTTGCACAGTCAGATCAGTGCAAGGGGTGTACCTTGCGAAAATTTGTGAAAGCCACCTTTCACGAGAAGGATAGTCGTGCCACGACGATCCTTGAGAGAATTCACACAGACGTGTGTAGACCTTTCTCAGTAGCTTCGACAACAAAGCATAGGTACTATGTTATCTTTGTTGATGATTTTTCTTGGAAGTGCTGGATCTTCTTCATGCAGAAGAAGAGTGAGACATACTCAAAGTTCTGTGAGTTCAAGGCACTGGTTGAGAAATAATCGGGGAAGCAGGTGAAGGATCTTAGGAGCGACAATGGTGGTGAATTCATCTCTGGCGAATTCAAGGAATTTTGTAGCGCAGAAGGAATTCGAAGAGAGCTCATAGCACCTCATAACTCACAGCAGAACGGGGTTGCTGAGCGAAAGAACATAACGATCGTGGGTGTTGCATAGGCGATGTTGCATGATCAGGGCCTACCCATTCACTTGTGGGTGGAGGCATGCAATACTACAGTATATGTGCAGAACCATTTTCCTCACAGGATACTTGGCATGAGTACACCCGAGGAGGCGTTTTCTGGTAAGAGGCCTGATATTTCCCATTAGAGGATTTTTGGTTCACCTGTTTACATTCATGTTACGAAGAATGCCAGGAAGAAGCTGGAGCTGACTACGGAGGTTGGGATATTTTTGGGGTACATTGATACGCCCCACAACTATCGTGTGTATTTTCCAGACAATCGCAAGACTGTTGTGCGATGGGATATCAAATTTCAGGAGGAGAAAGCCATGAAGTATTCGCTTGAGAGGGAGCCACACTTGCATGCAGAGGAGGTGCTATTAGTTCAGAAGAATGAGTCTCAGGATGTGGATCAGCCACAAGATGAGGTTCATGGAGTGGAAGAGACCACTCAGGCAGTGCCAACCATCAGAGGGCGGAAGCGCACTACAGAAGCTGAGCGACTGGCTCAAGATGCAGATAAGGTTGTAGGAGCACCTACAACACAACGCAAACAGAGAAGTCACCTGATCGGTACACTGGATACATGGCTCTTGTGAACAAGTGTATCGTGACAGAGCCATCCTCTTTCGAGGAAGCTATGGAGGATCCCGCATGGGTAGATGCCATGGTGGAAGAGTATGATTCGATTGTCAGAAACAGTGCATGGGAGATTGTCCGAAGGCTAGAAGGGAAATCAGTGGTGGGTTCGAGATGGATCTACAAAGTGAAGCAGGCAGCTGACGGGAGTGTGGAGAAGTATAAGGCAAGATTTTTTGCCCGAGGCTTTTCACAGATTGAGGGGATCGATTATGAGGAGACCTTTGCACCTGTCGCAAGGTATTCTTCCATACGGACGATTCTTGCTCTCTCAGCGCAGATGGGGTGGCACATTCATTAGATGGATGTGAATACTGCGTTCCTCAATGGAGTCATTGAGGAGGAGGTGTACATAGAGCAGCCCGAAGGTTTCGATATCTTCAGCAACGAGTCACATGTGTGCAGGTTCAAGAGAGCGTTGTATGGGTTGAAACAAGCACCTCATGCTTGGTAGACACGGACAGACAATTATTTCACCGGACTTGGATTCTCCAAGAGTGAGGCGGATCCTAACCTATACCAGATTGTGGTGGAGGGTAAGTTGCTGATCATTGTACTTTATGTAGATGATTTGATTTTGACAGGTGATGAGCTGTTGATACTCTCATGCAAGGAGGATCTTGCAAAAGAGTTTAAGATGAAGGACTTGGGCCTCCTTCATTATTTCCTGGGATTGGAAATTTGGCAGTGCAGTGATGGACTGTTTGTTTCTCAGGGTAAGTATGCCCGGGAGATACTGGAGAAGTTCAACATGCATGGCTGCAAGCCTGTTGATACTCCTCTTCCTGGTGGATGGAGGAAGGAGGATGCTACTTCGGTGGAGGTAGTGGATGCCACTGTTTATCAACAGTTGGTGGGGTCGCTTATGTATCTGGTCAATACACGACCCGATATATGCTATGCAGTTAACCAGCTTTCACAAGCCATGGTTAAGCCTACCAAGTTCTTTTGGAAGGCGGGGAAGCATGTATTGAGATATCTCAGAGGCACATCGGGATATGGATTATGGTACAGACAATCGGATGAGGTGAGGATATGTGGCTTCATGGATGCAGATTGGGCAGGGAGCCCAACAGACAAAAAGAGCACATCTGGAGGGATTTTCAGTATCGGGTCGACAACAGTTTCTTGGTATAGTAGGAAGCAGAGATTCGTGGCACTCAGTTCAGCACAGGCTGAGTATATGGCAACAATTTTGGCTGCATGCGAGGCTATATGGATGAGGAAGATCCTGGTCGGGTTGTTCGGTTCACACTTAGAGCCTACTGTGATTTATTGTGATAATCAGAGTTGCATCAAACTCTCGGTTAATCCAGTATTTCATGATAGATCTAAACACATTGAAATCCGGTATCATCATATCAGAGATTGTGTGCAGCGAAAGATCATGTTACTTTCATACCTTCCTACGGAGGATCAGGATCTTGATATCTTGGCCAGAGGCGCTCACTAAGGAGAAAATTCGAATACCACGGGGGTAGGATGGGGGGGCAGGATGGGGGTTGCGGATAATCCTTATCTTTTTGAGAGGGAGTGTTGAGATTGCAACAAGATGATGAGCTTAGTGGAAAGAAGTCGCCTTCACTAAGTGGGCACAGAACTATTTTGGCATAAGTCTATTTTTTAGACTATGTAATTTTAGACATATGGATCATGTTCTATGAGTTGCGAGATGATATTTGTGGATGGTTGGTCAAGTCGGAAAAAATAGATGGACTTCTATTTTTAGACATACTGGGCGGAATCTATTTTTAGATTGCCAGTCTAAAAATATATATGTCGAATATTATTAGCTCTTAATAATATTTGGACTCTAAACATTATCTTATCTTCTTGGAGCACTTCAGTTAAGTGCACAGATGTGGCACATGCAACTGACAGAAAGAATTACGCTATTCCTGAGGGTTTAGTGGAGCTATTGCATGGAGACTTCAGTTAGAACTCAGGTGACAGAGTTTGGCGGAGTTGATTGAGGAGTTAATGGAGTTGTGTTCAGTTTAACTCAGTTAAACATAGTTGAGCTAGTTGTATCTAGTATAGCTAATTGATACACTAGTGAGAGTGGTGTGAATTAATTATTAATTAATTCACTAATTATAAACTCATAAATCAACTAAAGAATACATCAGTTAACTTCAGTGCATGGACAATTTCAGTGGAGACCAATGGAGAGGTAGGTGAAAGAGAAAGTGTGACTATCAGTTGTGACTATACTGATGCATGAGTTTGCACCACACATTGATGGAGATGCCAATGAGGATTGCGCAGTGCATACCAGGTGGATTCGAACTCAGATTGGGCCAATATTCATCTTGGATTGCGCAGTAGAGGCAGGCTAATAGGTGGAGAAGATTGGAGCATGTGTTTTGTTAGATCTAAGCTTTTGTAGTGTGTAACAATTGGAGATTGTACTGAGAACTTGTGAGGAGTTTGTACAATGATTGTTACATAATATCTCTCATTATAATATACAGATAGTTGGGGGTTTTCAGCTTTAAGCTTTCCCATAAATACTGTGTTTATATGTGTGATTGTTTATGGTTTTAATGTGCGCATGCGATTGTTTATATTTCCGCAATTAATGATCAATGGTAGAAGAGGTTATGTATTATGCATGAAGCTCAACTAGTGTGTGATCAGGATAATCTCGGTGAATAATTTAACAGTTATTCAAATTTGTACAGTGCTCCTCTGATGACTGCGTAAGCCCAGCCAAACCACTTCTACGCAGGCTCACAAAGAATAATTTTGACCTGTATGTAATCCACTCAGCCAACCCTTCAAACCACTACAAAATTGCCTCTAGGTTCCAAGAGAATATTCCTTTAAATTCCGGAAACCCACGCTGTCATGAAGCTCACTCCCACGAGAGTGCGTGGACCCTTACTGTGCCTAGCCTGCTCCTTAATAGCTCAAATCTCCCTGTAAAATATCTCTAGAAAAGCTCCAAGAATGTAACAAATATCCCCTAGGGTGGCACTCAAAGTCCACCAAAGTAGGAGTTGAGATTTCCACTCGAAAATTACGTTTTCTAAACAACACTCTGTTGAAACAACTAATAGCTTGAGAAAACAATGGTTCAGATATCAAATGAGCAAAGATCCATCAAAATGAGGCCCTCCACCTATATTTATCTTTTTGCCCCCTCTCTTCCTTCATGTGGCCCCCAAAATTTAAGTTCCATATCCTCTTTATTCCCACAAGTTCAAACTCTCCTAAGGGGTACAAATTCTCTTTGGAGTTGCCCCCACATTCCACTTGCACTTTGATTTATTACCTTTTCTAATGTTTGGAAGCCTTATTTTCCTGAAAATCCAAGTGGGGTCCTCCTAATCCACCTTTCCTAATTCCTAATGCCAAAATATCTCCCAATGGTCAAAATTGAAAAAATGGAAATTCTTCTTAACGATATTAATGAATTGGGGATATTACATTCGAATTGATGGTCCAAATTGTGATTAGGTTCAAGGTAGTCACATTACATAGGTAGAGGAGTAGGAAGGTGAATATTCTTTCAACCTCTCTTCTTTATTTCCAAATCCTCCATGTGAAGATGGTGTTTCCTCATTCTTGGTTGATATTGAATCCGATAATCTTGGTAGTTAATCAAATGCGATTAGTTTGCATAATTAATCTAAAGTATTGGGCAGCAATCATTTTGATGAGGATGACTCTGTCGATATATATAATGATGTACGCCCAAGTGTACCAACTAATCTTTTGATTCCTCAAGACGATTTTAATTTAGAATTTGAACTGGTCAAAGGGGATGTTCTTACTTAAACCTTCTCTTCATCTCACTATCCCTTGTGCCATATTGTTTGCGATGCATCTATTTGTGATGGAGACACTCCATGCTCTTCAAGTTCTTCATCTGATGAGTTAACTTCTCAATTGGTGCAATGTGGTGAGAATATCCATGATGAAAGAGGAAATAATCGAATCATCGAGTATTATTTCCATCCCTTCTCATCTCTTGTTTCACATAAAGACGATTCTTCAAATCAACTCGCTTAGGAAATTTCCCCGATTCATTCATCTTCGAATTTGCGATAAGAATAATATTTCAACTTGAGTAATCTAGTTGTTGAAGTTGTAAATTTCGATCAAATCAATGACAGAGTTGACAATCATCTGGTTAGTAGTGGTCTTGTTGAAATCGATGGTAGTAGCTATCCTCACACCATGCATGATCTGGTTCAATCTTCAAAATGTGATTTTACAATCCTTAAAAGTTCCGGGACTTGTCAGGGAGTCGAATCACTTCAACTTCTGTCGATGGTTATGTCAAGATCTCGCAACTCTGGTAGGGTCCCTGAACTAAGTCAGATCCAGTTTATCTTGCGAAGTGTTTCTCTTTGCATGGTTTCATTGGATGTAAATTCCTTCTTGAAAGATGTTTGGTATTGCAGATGTAGTCTTTCGAGATTTCAAGATTTTATTTTTGATCGGATTCTTGAATATTCTTCATTTGATTCATATTCATGCAAATATTTTATATCAAACTCGGGTTTGGAATGTGTTTCTCTCGTAAATTCATGGAATTGTGAAATTGATCATTTCAAAGACTACTTTAGGCCGAAGGAATAATTCCTATCAAATTTGTTTCTTAACAATCAACTCTTGGTTTTTCTTGTGAATGTTATATTTCAAATATTTCCCTTCATCGCACCTGAGATCCTCTTGATTGATAATGAATGCACAAGTTATCTAGGGAATCAAATTCTTCTTCACTCATTGTATCGTGACTAGTTTCATATGTTTGTCATACTGACATTCATTTTCACTTCTTTCGATGATCACGATGCTAGTGTAGTATGTTACCAGTCACAAGGAAATAGTTTGTTACATTTATCATGCAAAGAAGATGATTCATCTATTCAAGGCATTCATAAATATTTTTAAACTAATCTATCTTTGTTATTTTCTAACCGAAAATATCTTTCTACAAACTATCAATCTGATCTTAATATTAACTGTCATTTTTTTTATCATTTTCCCACTAGTATATTTAATGACAATTGTTTCACATCGATTAATATTTATGCTTTATCTCGCTATTCAGATACTTGTTAAGCAACTGAAGAAATTCAACCTTCGCTAATGGTTATGTCTGGCCCTTACTATCTTGAAAAACCTTCTCAATACGATCATATTCATTTTCCCTTACAAGATTATCATCCCGATCTTATGCTTTTAATTGCAAATTCATATTTTCGAAGATTAATGTATTCTCAAGGGGATTATTTTGAGTTTCATGATCCAATCGCTGAATGGTTGGAGCAATATTACTTGGAAATCTCCCTCATGAATAACAAGTTTCGATATTCCCTCATGCTTGCTAAGAAGTACAATGCAAGAAGATTCCCATGATTGTTTAACTTTGGTCTTTGTTAAGGCAAGAATGAAAACTGGTTAGAAGTAGTGGTTGAGACATATTTTTCTACCAACGGGCAATACCTTCTATTTGTTGTACAAGTTCTTCAAACTATTATACTTTATGTTGCACATTATTTTATCTAAGTTTTAATTGATCACATCTTTGTGATTGTAGTTTGGAACAACTACACTAGCGACATTGTAAATTTCATTATACATAACCCTGACATTGTAATTGGTTAGGCTAGGAGTAAGTTTAGTTAAATGTTAGTTTCGTTTACACATTCATCCTGCACTCGTTTTCATAGTTTCTCTTATGTTTCTAATTTTTGTCTTGTATCCTCTTTTATGTTATCCTCTTGTTTTTGTCCTCTTATTTTTATTTCCTTCTTTTGCTTTGTCTTTTATGTCTTGCATGAATGGCGTCCTATGTGGGCTCGAACGGAAATGTGGAAAATAAGAAAAGGATTTGTGACATTGCAATATTTTTCTAACTCTATCTCATTCTTCCTTGTCTTGGTTACACCTTTTGGTCAATGATGTTCCAACGAAAAATACAATCCTTGCGTAAGGAATCCTCGTGTCGAACCATGATCTCCATGTATATCATGCAAAACCTCATGCATACACTAAAGTATTTATGTTTCAATGTTTTCAGGATGATCCAATCAAGTAGAGATAGATAAGAGGAAAATATAAACGAGCAAACCAATATAAAAGGTCTTATATATGCTTCTCTAAAGCGACAACCTCTTTTGCTCTCAATAAGTTGGGATCCTACACCCAAGAAATAAATAAGTGTCGATGCACAATCCTATATATAAAATAAACAAATAAAGGCAAAATAAGAGAAAGGCTTCCTGCACAAAGAGGTGAAGCAAGAAACTCCATTGGGATACTATCCAGGACTGCTGGCAATGCATTAATATTTTTTTCCCTGAAGTGACTTCGTTGAGCTATTTCCCAGGCCTGCTGGTAGTGGAGCAACACGAGAGATGAAAAAATATACTCTGAAAATATAGATCTCGCAAAATTGATTACCCTTTCCTGATTCGAAAAATTGTGTGATCGCTGACCTTATGTTTGTGTAAAACCGATTAAAGGAGTGAAGGAGACTATGTTTATGCACAGGGTAATTTGAACGATGAATCAATACTCCTTGAAGAACTAGACCTTGCATGAAAGAAATTACCAAGGCAGAGAAGCTGGAGTTCTACTAGTGTGTCGCCAAGTGTTGTCACTGTGACAAACACCCTCCAAAATTTTACCCACATTTGAATTTTGGATCCTATTATGGATCTTGTGATCATTCGTTCTGTGGTTACTTCTTAATCGGTCGAAGCCACTTGCTCACATTGGCTAAGTTTGTGACAAGTTCATGAGCATATTTTTTATGCAAGCTTGAACAATCATAACACAGTCCATCAAGACAATGCTTGTGTAATGTTAAACCCATGTCAACAGTTGGTCCACATTGTTATTGATAATTCCTCACTTTTTACTCTGTTTGTACTTCTATTTTGGTGAGTTTTTCAAATTTTCGCTTTTGCGCACCTTAAATTTTGCGAGTGTCATTTTCGTGCTTTCGAATGTCACTTTTTCTTAATTTTACTTTAATTAGTGTTGTTTTCTTGTCATCTTCACTCTTACATGTGTCACTTTCAATCTCATTCCTGTATCACAAGTGTCGTTCACCCTTTTATCTTCATATAGGAAATGTTAACTTTTGGCATGTGGAGTGTCACATAGTGTGTGAAAGCTAGTTTTGTTGTGTCTGGTAATATTTGCGTCAATGAGTTATACTTACCATGTAAACATGTATCACACTCATTCCCAAATTTTCAAGCACTATTGCATAAGTGTCGTCACGGTTGTCGCAAAGTGTATCTTTGGTGTCACACTTATCGTAAGTTGTCGCAAAGTCGTCGCACTAAGGGAAGTATGTTGATAATGTGTTCTAGATGATCTATGTTGTGTCATCAAGTGTTCTAAGTGCGTAATCACAATCAAGTATTGTCTTTGTTCATATCATTTTCACAGATCCGACACTTAGTCAAATTTGGAAAAATTCCTAACCAGACAACCTAGCCTCATCCAACCCTCCTGAATTGCGCATTGCGCAGTCTTAGCCCTCAAGATACAACCCTTCCTCTTGGCACTACGCAATGCGTAGTTCCTTCCTTCCAAGATTGTGCACTGCGCAATCACGATGCTCAAATCTGGACCCTTGAGCTCCAAAATTGCACAATTGTTCTCTCCAACCAGGCCAAAACTACACATTGCACAGTATTAGTCCTCAATCCCAAACCTTAAGCTCTTAAACTTCGCAATTACACAATCACATGGCCTCCTCTACCTTCCAGAACTGCGTAGTGGGAAAAATCAGTGCTCAAGCCCTCAGCCTGGCTCCCTGAGCTCCCTAATCGCGCAATATTTTTGCTCAATCCAAGCCTGAACTGCGAATTGCACAATCCAAGAGATTGAGCCCTTGATTCCCTCAACTACATAGTCCTATGTCTAGGCCTGAAGAGCTACACATTGCACAGTCTCAAGGCTCAAGCCTCCAGCCTGAGTGCTTGAGTCCCTCAATTTCACAATAATCTAATGCTTGCCATCTTGAACTACATATTACATAGTCTCAAGCCTTAATCCTAGACCTTGGCTTCTAGAACTGCACAATCCCTGAGTTATTCACTCAAATAGTCACCAGTTCTAACCCGAACAAGTGATTTCATGAAGCATCTTAGGCTAGGGTTTATCATATTGATGCCATCTTGTCATAGGTGGATTGCAGTCACAAATACTCTATTATGTCATGACAAGATGATGATGAAGGATACAGAGAAGGAGACCATATTGGAAGATACTTAAGGAGCCGAGGATATAAGATGATCACCAGGCAAGAAGAGAAATGAAAACTAGATTACAACAGAAGACCAAAGATCAAACCAAATAAAGACTCCATCTGAATCGCAACTCTTTGGAGGGAAGATACGAAGAACAAAGCATACCTCCTATGAAGACAAAGTATTGGATACATCTTCTATTCAAGAAAAAAAAGAATAAGGACAACTTGGCACTGCCACATCATCATGCAGTCCATGTCATCAGTGTCATGTCTAGTCATGAGTCACCATGTGCCATACCATTTGTGTGGATTACGTAAATTTATATTTAAAAATTTATTGTAAAGTAGAAGTCCAAAGGACATGTACAAAATTTGAAGGGTCATGTAAAGTCGAAAAGTCATGGGAAGTCAAATAGTCATGAGGGTATCAAAGAGTCATAAAGAAGGTGAAGCATCACCTCCCCATTGGTTATATATACACCCTCGTTGTATGAGTAAATGACTTTTCACCTTGTATCCTTCTGCAAGGCATTAGAGAGACAAGATAGTTCTTTTGGGGAGCAGGTAGTGGCTCCAATGGTCCACTATTGGATTTAGTGGTGTTTGTTGCATACATGTGTCTCGAGACTTTAACTTAATATTCCAAGCCTTATGGTGAGCAAATTATTCATGCATGGATTATGAATATTTGTAAGACTATTCTGTGGATGTTTGTAGTTCATGTTTGTTTTTCACCTGTGCTAAATTATTTGAACTATTTCAGTTATTTTAGTGCTTATAATATTGAGAACATGTTGTAATGGTTGCTATGACTATTGCATCTTTGTGGACTATTCTGCTGGATGTTAGACAAATCTTCCTTGTCTATGTTGGTTGCAATAACCGTCGCTTCTTTGTGGACTATTCTACTGGATATTAGACATATCCTTCTTGTTTGTGTGTCTCTTCTAGGGTGGCATTATTACCTCTCTCTTAGGGGCCCATTTTTCTTCTCCTCTGCAGTAGAAGAACCTTGACATACCTACAATCAAACACTCACTAGGCACACTCACTTGCTTTTTGAAGGCAGATATGCATTCCTCTCTCTTGCTGACAGTTAGAGCCTAGGAAAACCTCTAAGAAAACGGTAATCGGGTCATATTCAAGATGTGATTCTTATCCCAAATGGCGTGAGGTCTAATTGGGACCACATATCGGGGACACCCCTTTGTTTGACGAATTTCCAGCACCCACCAACAGGTGGATGTTTCCATGTCCTCTTAATTCCTTCATGGTGGTTTCTATTTTTTATATTTGTTGCTTTAATATGTTTAATACCATTGGCTTATGTATCTTAGTTTAGTTTTCATGGTAGTGTTTGTGGCTAATAAGCCATGGTTTTGTAATATTTTTGAAGACTTATGGTGCTTATGGCATCTTTATATTTTTTGGATAAAATCTCTCTCCTATTTTTCCAATGGTTTGGTTTCCCTATTGGTAGACCAAAGTCACAAAAGAAACTAGACAATATACATTTACTTCAAGTTAATAGAGACTTCTTATTTACAAAAAAAAAACACAATAACATTTTCTTAATCACATTCTCTTCCTTTCACGACAAAATTTTAACATTCCCAACTATGTGAACCATCTCCACATTTTCTTAAATAGATTTACACATTCATATCATTTCTAAATTATCTTAACCCTCATAAATTATAATTATTCTCTCTCTTAGTCAAGTAACTTTAATACAATATTAAAAAATAATTAAAAATTCAATAACGATCTATTTAAAAAAATCAAATATTCAAAATAAACTTTATAAATCTAATTTTTTTCATACTAAACAAACACACATACACACACAAAATTGTGAAATGGCTTAAATGTTCATCTTTCTACCAAATATCAAGAAACACAATATTTACCAACAAAATGAAATAAAATTAACAACTAGTTGAATGTGTACCCACATGATTTTATCTTTTATAATAAGGAAAGTTGAAAGAAAAGTAAAAAGTATCAACTTTTAATTGTGTATAATGATGATTTTATTTTTTAATTAAATTGTATATTTTATTTGTATAGCACTTATTTTTTTTTTACACATTGGGAAAACCTATCATAACTCAGTTGTCAAGTGAGCAGCGAGGATAACCATCTCCGACTGCTATTTGTGAATGCAGGTTGACTCATCACCGTTATTCAAGGAAAACCATGCCACCTCGAATAACCTGCTGGTGGCCTGTAAGGGAGCAGACTTTCACTCCTTCCAAATGATTTGTATAGCTTTCAATTGTGTCCATTGATGATTTTATTTTTTAATTGAATTGTAAATTTTATTTATATAAAATGTTATAGTTAATGCTACAACATTGTATGAGTGGTATTTTAAGAATTTTAACGTTTAAACAAAAAAACTATTTGTAATTATATAATAAATTTTATTGTAATTAAAAATATATTATAGATTTTTTTTTTATAAAATTTATTTTACAAAATTTCTAATTATCCATAACAAACAATTTTTCATCTAATAAAAGCAAGGAGGTTGGTTGCCTCATCTTAATTGAAATTTGAGCAAGGGGTGTGTTGCATCTTCATATCCATTGCATCATTGAGTTGGTGTATTTTTTCTTCTTATTAAAGTGTAACATTAATGGAATTTATAGAAGTTTTATTGTTCAAGATTGTAGAAAGAGTGTTTTTGTGCAGATTCATCACAAAATTTCTCAACATGTTGCACTTTTCCTCATGAACATCAATTCTTTTTTTTTGATAAGCTAGTATGTCATTAACAAAGCTTGTTTAGTGACACAAAAGATGTTCGTTTTCATGTACCTTTGTGGTAATAGAAAGTAAAGCATTTTGATTACATTAGATAAAATATTCATGCCTCCATAATATTTTTTTAATTTCCATATTTTCCTAATACTCCATCACTATTCCCACAAATACGAAACGAGTCTAAAAATGCCAATAAAGAACTAAGATTGATAACTTACACTAAATTGATAAGATCATAACCAAGGCAAAGCAAAGTATTCTTCCTAGGGATTTTAGAAACCATTATAATACCAAAGGAACTATGCGATAGTTCAAACTACCCAAAGAACCATTAGATTGATACCAAAACCAAAATAACAAACCACCCTTTTGTTAAACAGATTCAGCATTCCAAAAATCCAAACAAATCGTCAAAAGCATGACACAAAACTCACTAAGAAACCAAACACCCATAAGTGTCGATAAAGTTGTTTGTTATTACCAAGTTCACCACTTTGCATTATCCCACCTTCCTATGTATTCCCTTACAAAAATATTCAATAAATTGAAGCTAATGAAAGCCCCATACAACATAGAAAAAGGAACTTGTCCTCCACATTCTTATTTCAAAACAATATAGGTGGATTTATATAAATCACCTAATGTGAAGCCAAGCATGCAATTAATATTATGACAATTAAATCAATCCAAACAATTAAGGATGTTGCAAATGGTTCATTTCTTATGATTTTCACCCATTGATAACTGTGTGGCCTTTTTAGCCAAATTATTTACCCCTCCATTCAACCCAAATTTAACATGAGAAAAAAAGGTTGAGCTAATTGCTTTTGCCTCTTGGTAAAATGGGCTATTACTTTGGCCAATCTACTATCCACCTAAGAAATTTTTCTAAGAAAACTTCTCCATAATTACTTTAATGATACTCATGAAATCTCCCACATCAATTAACAAAGTGAAAACTTCTCCATAATTACTTTAATGATACTCATGAAATCTCCCACATCAATTAACAAAGTGTCAAGTTATGATTTATTACTGAGGTAAATTTTAAAAAATTCAAAGTGTAAATTCAAATTTTAATGATTATATATATATTTTATTTCTAATAAAAAATATAGTACATTTAAAATTAAATACAATTAGCAACAATTTTAGAAGCTCAGAACAGAACAAATTAAATCATATACACTTTATTCAAAGAGAAAAATGATTTTATTTAAAATACTTAATTCTAACGGTAACATAAAGAAAATTGATTTTATTTAAAATAATTAATTTTAACTATAACATAAATTATGGGATTTTTTTTTCTCCCTTATAAAACAAAACATATTTTTTTATTTAATTAATTTTTGAAATATAAATTTTAAGGAAATTTTGATACTAGTAATAAAAAGGCGCCTTGCTATTTAAACCAATGTAAATCCATTTTAAGCACATATTTAACATAAGCTCAGAGGAATCAAATTTTTTTAGGTGTAAATTTTTTAGAGTGCAAAATAAGAGAAAAATTGTAAAAAAAATGTTCTCCCTCTTGATCTTAAATGATTGTATTAGTCTTGTTGTGCTAAGGGTCTTTCAGTTTTAATAACATGTGCATAATTGGTTCATTAGTTTGCATAAGGATTAAGTAATTTTTCCATGAATTATAGATGAAATTTAGTGAATTAGAAGCATAAAACAAGCATAAATAACACTGAACAACAGTGTAAAATAGAGAAATAATTCACCACATGAAGTTTACACAGTAGGCATGATGAAGCAGTTCACCCCTCCTGGGCTACTTCTGCTGGTCCAGCTCCCAATGGCTTTTCCATCTTTCATTATGCTCAAAATTTTTCTATTACATGTGGTTATAGTGCTCTAATGGATGTTTCTCTGCACCAATGGCTTCAGAATGCTCCAATTAGTCAAAATTGACTCTTCATTCACTCAAAATGGTTGAAAATTGAGCCTCCTACACTTTTACCCAATATCTCCTAGGAAAATTCCGCTAAATGGGGAGAACTCCAGTTAACTAGAGTTAAATTAGGGCTGACCACCAAATTTGGCGCACCCCTATTCGCTCCGCCTATTAAGCTGCGCATTAAACGTTATGGTTAGGGTGGTGGCCACATGCACACCCCCAACCGTTAAGTGGCTTGACCGGAACACAGCAGAATACAATTCAGAGTTAAATAACATACATACGTGAAGCGATCAAACAATGCTCTTTATAATAGAATGAAAATAACCCAAAACACGTTACATACACACAAAATTCTTGCTGGAGGTACCCACCATACATCGAACCGATCGCAATCACTTGCCCACAACTTTTAATTCTTTGTGAATTCGCTAAACCACAAAACTTGTGAAGTGCATTATTGCGCAAAGCCGACACGTGGCTCCCCCTCATCACATCGTATCCTTCATCCTTCTCGCATTGCATCACAACCCATTTAACATACCGTGCGAACCCTTAATGGTATACAATATTATTTGCAAAATGTGAAACCGTGATTCATCATCCACCATTGATCTGCTGCATGATCCAACAGCTCACGTCTGTCTCCGCTGATTCATCACATATCATTCTGTTAGACTTGTGAAGTCATCACAGACGTTCATATTTCTCCCTTAGATCTGTGATTTAATCGCGACTGTCAGTTCCTCTCTCAGAATTCTTCTAAGTATTTATGTCTTTAGTCGATTGCTCCTCATACGACATCGGGTTTTCGAACCGTTCGTGGCGCCAAAATGAGGAAGCTGATAACTACACAACCATATTGGTTTCAACCAAATTTGGTAACTTTGAATTTTGAGCAAAATTTATGAACTCCTGATCATTCCTCCCCATTGGGAAGCTTTTGGACCCCAAAAGACTTGATTACCTATTAAGTAGATGAGGGTACAACTCCCTCACCTTTTCAATCTCCATCCATTTTTCCTTGCTTGGTTTAGTGCCTTTGAGCCCAACTCGAAGGTAGTCAACACTTCCCCTCTTTTATGCTCTTGTCCACCTGTCAAGAATTATATCTTCTTTGAGCTCATCCAGAAGTTCTGGCGATAAATATTCAATAGAATGTAGCTAAACATCACTTCCTTGATCATCGATCAAAGGAGGCTCATACAAGCGTAAGGTTTCAACATTAACAACTGAATACATTTGCATGTACAAAGGCAAATCAAGTTGGAATGCATTATTACCAACTTTTTTAATGATCTTGAAAGGACCATAGCAAATGGGTTTGAATTTTTTACCTTCCCCTTGCATCCTTTCTTTGCAAATGTGCAATCATGCCTCATCTCCCTCTTGAAAATTTTGATTAACCCGATGTTTTTCATGCCTTTCTTTGTATTTGGTTTGACTTTTCTCAAGCTTTTCTTGAAATTGTTGATGCATTCTCTAAATTTTCTCAATGAAATTTAGATCCTTATCAATATCACTATGGCCATCAATTACAACATCCTTCCCAAAGATGAAGTCTAACGACGATTTTGGAAAATACCGAAAGCATGCTTCAAAATGTGAGGTTTGTGTTGAAGAGTGCTTTGCCCGGTTGTAAGCGTGCTGAATGTAATGCAGTTGTTCATCCCACAACTTATGATGTTTGTTGCAATATCCTCTCAATATATGCACAAATATTCTGTTCACCACTTCGGTTTGTCCATCTGTTTGTGGATGGAAAGCGATACTCTTTTTCAATTTTGTGTCCATCATTATCCATAGATTTGACCAAAAATTCCCAATGAACCTGGAATCCCTATCACTAAAAATAGAAGTGGGTAATCCAAAATGAACCCAAACATTTTGAAAATAAATTTTAGTAGAATGTTCAACAGTAATGGTCTTCTTACATGGCATAAGTATACACATTTTACTGAATCTATCCACAACTATAAAAAGATAATCATGTTGATTTCTTGACATAGGCAGACCTCCAACAAAGTCCATGGAGACGCTCTGCCATGGCCTTGATGGTACCGGTAGTGGCGTGTACAACCCAAGCTTCCTATTACTAGGCTTACTTTTTGCACACATAGAACAACCTCTTATAAAACGTGACACACTATCTATCATGCGAGGTCAATAACAATACCTTTGTAGATGTGCCACTGTTTTTATTACCCAAAAGTGTCCAGCAATAACAGAAGAATGAGCTTCTCTCATGAAACTTAGCCTCTCTCCTTGTGGAATACATAACTTTCCCAAATGATACAACAAATTTTTATGCATGTGATAATCTCTTTCTTCAACTTGATTCCCTTCACTCAAAATAACATACACATCTTTGAAATCAATGTCATGTGCATATTGTTCTATGTAACTCTCATGTACAACAGAATCATTTTTGAGAAAAGTAGAAGCACTAATGATTGGTCTCGAAAGAATATATGCAACTTTATTGAATATACCTTTTTTGTACCTTATAACCAAGTGAAATTGTTGAAGAAATCCCATCCACTTGAAATGTCTTGATTGCTGCAATTTTGTTTGCAATTGCAAGTACTGTAATGGTTGGTGATCAGTGTGTACATGGTCTCTTTACCCATCAAGTAGTGTTTCCACTTCTTGAAACTTTGTACCAACACATATAGTTCTTTTTCATATGTAGGATAATTAGTCACAACACCATTAAAAGTTTCTGAATGAAAGATGATAGGCTTACCATGCTGCAAAAGGACTGTGCCCATGGCATAGTCACTAGCATCGGTTTGAATCTTGAATGGCTGTCTCAAATTTGGTAGTGCAAGGATTGGAGCTGAACTGATATTTTATTTTAAAGCTTTGAAAGCTTGCTACTATTTTCCTTCCCATTGGAAGCCTTTCTTCACACTTGTCACTGCATGCATAGGAGCTGTGATGGAAGAAAAGTTAGCAATAAATTTCCTCCAATATTGAGCTGCACCTAAGAAACTTCTTACCTCGGTAACTGTTTTGGTTGTGGGCATATTCACAATGCCCTCCACTTTAGAAGGATCAATCCTCAGTTCTCCTCCTCCTACAATATGTCCCAAATAGACCAAAGAAGTCTTTCCAAACTCACATTTTGACATATTAAAAAACAATTTCTCTTTCTTCAAAATATCAAGCACTCTATTTAAATGCAAGACATGATCTGTTGTGAAACCAGCTCCAAAAAGAGAAGAAAAGAGATATCAACGCCTTAGAAATAAGCCACTTTGAGGGGGCAACCTCTAATACATTACATAAATGAACAATTCTTGGACGATTCAAATTACAAAACCTCCTTTCTATATATAGGAGTCCATGGGGCCACAACGTAATCCAAACCGACCTAACAATAATAATTTAAGGGCACAATAATAACAATATGGGGGTTACAGGGGTACAATAATAACAATAAGGGGGTTACACTAACAACAATAAGGGACTATACTAGTAATATAGGGACCTAACATGCCCCTCTCCTTCAAAAAGTGTTGTCCTCAACGCTTGAGTAGCTCTGGGTGCTTCTGTATAAAATTCTCATCCTCCCATGTAGAATCTTCAGTGGGTAAGTTCTTCCACTTGATGAGATACTCTGAAATTGATCGATTCCGTAGTTGTCGAGTTCTTTTTTCCATGACTGCTTCAGGTTTCAATATGATTTTCCCTTCCCCATCAAGTTCTGGCAATACTGTTTGAACTGGAAGATCTTCACCTATAACCTTCTTTAAGCATGAAACATGGAAAACTGGATGTACTCGCGAAGAAGCAGGGAGCTCCAATTTGTATGCCATAGTACCAATCTTTTGCAACACCTTGTAAGGACCATAGTACTTTGGCGATAATTTATTATCCTTCTTAGCTTGCTTGAGGGACATTTGTTTGTATGGTTGTAGCCGTAAAAATACCGAGTCTCCTACATCAAAACTTCTCTCGCTGCAATGTTGATCTACCTGTTGTTTCATTCGATTTTGTGCCAAATTCAGGTTGTCCTTTAAGAGTTGGAGAACTTCTTGTTGATGCTCTATGTGATGGATGGTATGGATGATATCCATAAAGTGCCATAAATGGGGTCATTTTTGCTGCAGTATGGAAGGAAGTGTTATACCACCATTCAGCTAGAGGTAACCACTTGAACCATTGTGTTTGTTTATCAGATACAAAACAACGAAGATATCCTTCCAAACATTTATTTACTATCTCAGTTTGACCATCGGATTGAGGATGATAAGATGAGCTATGAGCTAATTGAGTACCCAAACAAGAAAATAACTCGGTCCAAAAATTTCCAGTAAAAATGGGATCTCTGTCGCTCACAATAACCCTTGGGTTTCCATGTAGCTTTTGAATTGTGTCCATAAATGTAGTAGCAACTGTGCTTGCTTTAAATGGATGAGATAATGCACAAAAGTGTGCATACTTGGTAAGTCTATCAACTACCACCATGATGACACTCTTTCCTTCGGACTTAGGTAAACCTGTGATAAAATCCATTGAAATCTCCTCCCAATGTTGACTTGGAATGGATAAAGGTTGTAGAAGACCCAGGGTCTTAATTGTCTCAACTTTATTCTAATGGGAAACCAAACATTCCGCCACAAATTTTGAATATCAGATTTAAGGCCATCCCAAAAAAATTCTTTCTTCACCCTGTGGCAAGTTTTTAAAAATCCGGAGTGTCCTCCTAAAGGAGAAGTGTGCAATTCCAAAAGAATATTTTGTTTTAGTTGGGAATTCTTACAAAGATATAAGCTATCTTTTTACCATAAGGAATCATTTTTCCAACTAAATGTATCAGATGTACTAAGATCTTGCTGCAACTTTTGAATTAGTGTCCACACTTCTTCGTCCTTCTTCCATTCATCTCTTGCTTCGGTTATCCAATCTGGTTGGATAATAGAAATGGCACAAAGCAATGCTTCCACCTCTTCATTCTTTCTTGAGAGTGCATCTGCAACAACATTTAGCTTCCTTTTTTTGTATATTATTTTAAAGTCATAACCCAACATCTTTGTGACCCATTTTTGCTGCTCTTCTGAAGATAGTCTTTGTTCCAAAAAGTGTTTAAGACTATCATGATCAGTTTTTACCTTGAAGTGTCTTCCCATTAGGTAAGTTCTCCATTTCTTTAGTGCATGCAGTATTACTAACATTTCCTTCTCATAAATAGGTTTCTGTAAATACTTTCCTTTGATTGGACGACTTTCAAAAGCAATGGGTCTTCCTTCCTGCATTAAAACTACACCAATTCCATTTCCTGAGGCATCACATTCCACGATAAAGGTTTTTGTGAAGTCTGGCGTAGCTAAGACCGGTGCTAGGCACATTGCCTCTTTAAGATGTTCAAAGGCCTTAGTTGCTTCAGGAGTCCATGAAAATGCATATTTCTTCAATAATGTTGTTAGAGGTGCTGCTATTCTCCCATAATTATTAACAAACTTTCGATAATACCCTGTTAACCCGAGAAATCCTCACAACTGCTTTATGGTTGTGGGGACTTTCCATTCCTTAATGGCTTTAATTTTGTTAAGGTCTACCTTAACACCCTCGTGAGATACAATATGACCCAGATATTCCACCTCTTGTACTCAAAAGAAACATTTGGATGTTTTTGCATATAATTGTTTCTCCTGCAATAGTTTGAGCACCCTGTCAACATGTTCAACATGATCCTTCCAAGACCTACTGTAGATTAGTATATCATCCAAAAATACTAGCACAAATTTTCTAAGGAAGGGTTTGAAAATGGAATTCATCAACCCTTGAAATGTAGAAGGTGCATTGGTAAGGCCAAAAGGCATGACCAAAAATTCATAATGACCCTCATGAGTTTGAAATGTTGTTTTTGGAATATCTTCAATATTCATTCTAATTTGATGATATCCTGAACGAAGATCCAACTTGGTAAAATAAATTGCTCCATGTAATTCATCCAATAATTCATCAATCACAGGAATGGGAAATTTATCTTTAATGGTGAGCTTATTGAGCTCCCTATAATCCGGACACATTCGCCATGATCCATCCTTCTTGTGTACCAATACTACGGGAGCAGAGAAAGAACTTTGACTAGGTTGAATTATAGCCGCCTCTAACATTTCTGCAATCATACGTTCAATTTCGCTCTTTTGGACATAAGGATATCTATAAGGCCTGATGTTTGGAGGAACACTTCCTGGAATCAAATGTATAGCATGATCATGATCACGAATAGGTGGGAGTCCTTTTGGAGTTTCAAAAACCTCGGAATGATTTTCCAAGACTTTTTGGAGATTTGCAGATATAGATGATTTTGATGTTGGAACTTCTAGTGAGCATAATTGTGCAATTATGCCTCGTTGTTCTTTCTTTATAAGCTTTGTCATGACATTAGAGTTTATTATCTTTCCTGGCTTCCCTGCAATACGGCATAATATGACTTCCTTTCCTTCTGAAAAACATTTCAAGAAAATTTCTTGAAAATTAAAAGCTATCGTCCCCAAAGATTGTAACCATTGTACTCCTAGAACAACATCAACACCTCCCATAGGAATGGAAAGCATTGGAA
Organism: Pinus albicaulis; assembly: GCA_034641835.2. NCBI lineage: Eukaryota > Viridiplantae > Streptophyta > Pinopsida > Pinales > Pinaceae > Pinus > Pinus albicaulis. Next base: position 1,166,045,641 of record CM076575.1, on the reverse strand, counting down.
TATTCAATACATATTCCCCCATGGTTAGCTTGACATTATGGCATTTTCCAGAGCAATTTATAGTTCCTCCATTTGCAACCATCACTTGACATTCTGGTGCTGGGTATAGGAAACAATTCAATTCCTTGGCTACCTTACAATGAATAAAATTATGGGCACTACCTGAATCAATCAACACTATTACCTTTTTCTTCTTGATATGTCCTTCTATCTTGAGAGTTTGAGGAGTGGTAATTCCTGCCAATGCATTACACGATATGGTCAGACTCATTTCTTCCTCTTATAGGGTTGGTTCTTGGTGTATATCCTCTTCTTGTTCATTTTCTTCTTCCTCTTTACAATCTATGTAAAATAATTTCTTCTCAGCACACTTATGACCTTTAGTGTATTTTCTATCACAACTGTAGTTAAGCCCTTTTGCTCTTTTTTCTTCCAATTTTTGTGGTGTCAACCTTGTAGGTTGTGGAAATCTAGGCGTAGCAACACTTCCTTCTTTATAGAAGTGAGTGGTAGGCTTCCTTGTCGCCATAATTTTACATTCAATTTTTCTTGCCAACCTGAATGCCTTCTCCAATGAATCAGGTTCCAAAACGTGAACTTCATGTTGGATTTTATCCTTTAAAGTACCTATGAAGAGATCAATCCTGTGTTCCTCTGCAATATCAGTTACCCTTATATTCAATTTTTGGAAGTCCCCAATGTGCTCCCCCATTAAACCCTTTTGTTTGAGATTTTTCAATTGGCTAAAGAAGGTGTTGCTCTTTGTATCCTCATAATGCGCTATCATTTCCTCCGTAAAAATTGACCAATTGACAATTTTTTTACGGGAGCAAAGCCATCGATACCATACAAATGTATTTTGTTCTAAATGTACAGTTGCAATGCGTACCTTTTGTGTGTTTTGCACATTATGGAGATCAAAATATTTCTCCATCTGTAGTATCCATGTTACAGGATCCTTTCCATCAAACTTCCTCATATCCATTTTTGGAATATGGTGGTTCTTCTTGCCAACATTAGAGTTTATAAAATCACGATTAACATTTATTTTGTTCTCATCATGAGTTTCCTCTACTATATTTTCACCATTAGGAAACATTTCTTGTATCAACTTTGTCAAACCTTCCATGTCTGCTTTTAGATCATTCTTCATGTTTTCCATTTTAGATTCCATGCCAGCTTCCATGCCATCTATCTTAGATTCCATGCCATCTATCTTAGATTCCATGCCATTCTTCAAACCATCCATCTTAGATTCCATGCCTTTATTCAAACCATCCATCTTAGTTTCCACGCCTTTCTTCAAAACTTCGATGTCATTTGTTGTTTCTCTTTGCGAGAGCGAAATTTGTTGCACTTGCTCTTGTAATTTTGATATGTCATGTTGCCATTCTTCATCTTCATGAGTCATAGTAGAGCTTTCTAAAGGCTTAATGGGTGTTGAATTCTTTTTAGGGGCCATTTTAGAATCCAATACTAATATCTATTCTACAATATGCCCTTATAATCAATTCAACTTGATTCTTCAAACAAGACTTATGCAATTCAGAAAAAAAAATACACACCTTTTACCTGCTTTTGAGGAGCTCGATATTGAAATTGAATTATCTCTATAATTGCGGATCCTAAATATCTGAAATTAAGCCCTGTAGTAGCCCTCTGAAGCTTCTTTGAAATGCCACAGTTCTGATCTGATTTTGATTCTTCAAGGAAAATTTATGTCCAACCTCCCATAATGACCCAATTTTGGACTGGTTCAATAGAGCGAACTTGTATGAATTTCCATGTGTCCCTGTTTCCTCCTTTGGCTCTGAAATTGATAGAACGAAAACTATAGTCCGAGCACTTGCGACCACTTTTTACAGCATTCCAATCCGATGCTCAGAGAGAGCTATGAATATTTTCCCATGATCACTTCTTTGAGATGAAATTCAGAAGCCTCAAAAAGCCCTAACTTCCACAGATCATATATCCTAAAATATTGCGAACCAATATCTGAATTTTTTTGAGGATGTTCCTCAGGATTGTGGCTTCGCACTCTAAAAATTTCAGCTTCTGAACCTTCGTAGAAAAAAAAGTTATTATGAAAATACCATGATGACTTGTTTAGGTTAAATTCAAGATCCTGCAAAATGACCTAACTTTCACAGATCATATCTCTGAAAATATTGCGAAGCAAGCTCTAAATTTTTTTGATGATGTTCCTCATGATTTTGGCTTCGCACTTTAAAAATTTTAGATTCTGAACCTTCATAGAAAAAAAGTTATAGCGAAAATGCCACACTGACTTGTTTGGAGCAGCGAAACCCTAGAATCTCAAAGCTCTGATACCAAATGTTGTGAAAGCAGCTCCAAAAAGAGAAGAAAAGAGATATCAACGCCTTAGAAATAACCCACTTTGAAGGGGCAACCTCCAATACATTACATGAATGAACAATTCTTGGATGGTTCAAATTACAAAACCCCCTTTCTATATATAGGAGTCCATGGGGCCATAATGTAATCCTAGTAGGGCCACAATGTAATCCTAGCTGACCTAACAATAATAATTTAAGGGCACAATAATAACAATATGGGGGTTACAAGGGTAGAATAATAGCAATAAGGGGGTTACACTAACAACAATAAGGGACTATACTAGTAATATAGGGACCTAACATGATCTTCTCTTGTTTTGCTGAAAATCAAAATGTCATCTAAGTACACAATAAGAAAGTCATCAAGGAATGGTCACAAAACATTATCCATAACCCACATAAAAGTTTCTGATGCATTGCATAAACCAAAAGGCATAACTAGCCACTCAAAGATTCCTTGTTTGGTTTTCAATGCAGTTTTCTATATATCACTTTCTGCAATTCTTACTTGATGATATCCAATTCGTAAATCTAACTTAGTGAAAAAATTTGCTTCTTTTAGCTAATCAAGCAAATCATCTATTCTTTGGAGTGGGTGATGATTTTTTATTGTAATTTTGTTCAAAGCTCGAAAATATACACACATGCGCCAAGTCCCATCTTTCTTTGGTATCAAGACTATGGGTGAGCGACATGGCGAGGTGCTTGGCCTTATGATACCTTTATCCAACATCTCTTTGATTTGCCTCTTTATTTCATCATTCTCCATTATCGACATGCGATACATACCGATGTTGGGAAGAGGACAATCCTGCTGCAACTGAATCTCATGTCGAATTTCCCTTTTTGGAGGCAATCCTGGGGGCTCCTGAAACATCTCATGATGCCCATTAACCACATCATATAATTCTAATTTCAACTTAGGATCACATCCCTCAAAATATTCATGATTAATATCAGCTTTGGGCTTAATCATAAGAAGAACAAAATTCTTACTTGAATTTTCCAGCCTCTTTACCTGTCCAGCATTTACCAAAGCAATGTTTGTCTTCTTACGGCGTGCTCTAACAATGAACTCCTTGCCATCTTTGAACAAATGATACTTGTTCTCATGGCGATAGAAGATCGCTTTCCTGTCATACAAGTAAGGACTCCCTAATACAATACCAGTTATGTCAAGTGGAACCACATCTAATTCAATTGTGTCAACAAAGCTTGCAGTCATTGCAAACCTCAATATACATTTCCTTGTAATGTGTAGATTTGCATCATTACAAATCCAACCCAATGGATATGGTTTTGGATATGGTATGGTCTCAAGGTTAAGTTTTTGACCAATTCTTCAGATATTAAGTTTGCTCGTGACCCATTGTCAAACAATGTGTCAATCTTGGTATGCTTGGTTATGACCCTCACATGAAACAATTCTATTCTTTCTTCTTCATTTGGAGTGTTTATGTGACAGTTTGATGTACTAGTACTGGGTTTAGTTTCAATTTCTTTTCCCTTCATGTTATTCAATCCCATGGCTGTAATTTTAGTCTCATCACCTGAATCAGACCCTAAGTCATGTTGAGCTGTAGCAGTAGTTTTATGTTTCCCTTTGTTATTGGGTTTCTTTGGCCTCAATTCTAGATGTAATTTCCAACAATGAGTTTAATCATGGCATTCTTTTGAACAATGTTTACAAATATTTTTTTCTCCCTCTTTATTAAAAAATGCATTCTTTTTATTTTTACCTTTTGGGGTATTTTCCTTGACTTTACCCTTAAAATGTTTCTTCCTACCCTCTTCAGGAATGTTCTTCCCTCTAGCTTCTAGATGTGTGGCCTAAACACAAACTTCATCTAGACTAGTGGGGTTAAACACGAGAATAGTATGTTTTAGGTAACTATGTAAGCCTCCTATGTACTTTAGCAAAGTGTCTTGGCTCTACAAATCCACCCCTAATAAAAAAGCTATTCTCCTAAATTCCTGGGTGTATTCTTTCACATTTTGTCCCTTTAACTACCTAAAGTTCTGCCAAGTCATGATGGCTTTTTTCATATGAGATAATGGATAAAATTATCATTTAATAGCAGCAATAAAATCTGACCATGATAGAATAATCTTACCATGTTTCTTGATTTCCTCCCGTGTCTTGGCTTCCCACCAAACAAGTGTTGCATCTTCCATTCTCAAAGAAGCTGCTAATTGGATTTTTGTATCATCATCTTGAAGTTTATGTATTCTTAAATAGATATCCAATTTTTGAATCCAATTAGATAGCTTGTTTTCATTTACTTCACCATTAAACATTGGCAATTCGAACTTAACATCAAGTTTTAATGAAGGATATTTACCAGTGCTCTTGGACTTGTGTGGCTGATGTATCGTAGAAGAGGTAGAAGATGATGATGATGATGATGAGGGTGAAGATGGTGGCTCTCCATTGACTCCATTTCCTCCATTTCCCTTCTTTGACTTGTCTTCATTATGTTGACATCCTGAAGATCCTTGTCCTTCCTTTTGGAGTTTAGATGCTTCTCCTTCCAGTCTCTCATTCCTTTCTTGATAAAGAATTCTAAAAATCTCAGTCACGTTAAGAAATTCTTTCCTAAACACTCTTTATTCTTCCTTAGGGTCAACTTCGTCATGAATTTCTCCTTCCTCATGAGGCATGCTTAATGGAACTTCTGCTTCTTTAGGAGGTGAACTAGGTGGTGGAGATTGTGGCAATATTTCTCTCCTTTGCTTTGGCTCCTTTTGAGACCCTCCTGCTTCCACCAGTTTGTCTTCTCCCTTTTTGAGCTTGAGCCTTGTAAGCATCTAAAAATTGAAAACAGTTAAACAATTATTTGTACTAAACAACACCAGAGAAAAAATCTAGCTCTAATACCATTCGATCTAAAATGACAATATTAGTTTTGCTGTGCTAAGGGTCTTTCAGTTTGAATAACATGTGCATAATTGGTTCATTAGTTTGCATACAGATTAAGGAGTTTTTCCATGAATTATAAATGAACTTTAGTGAACTAGAAGCATAAAATAAGCATAAAGAACACTGAACATCAGTGTAAAACAGAGAAATAAGTCACCACTTGAAGTTTACACAGTAGGCATGATGAAGCAGTTCACCCCTCCTGGGCTACATCTGCTGGTCCAGCTCCCAATGGCTTGTCCATCTTTCATTATGTTTGAAATTTTGCTATTACATGTAGTTACAATGCTCTAATGGCTGTTTTCTCTGCACCAATGGCTTCATAATGCTCCAATTAGTCACAAATTACTCTTCATTCACTCAGAATGGTCGAAAATTGAGCCTCCTACACTTTTACCCAATATCTCCTAGGAAAAATCTGCTAAATGGGGAGAACTCCAGTTAACTAGAGCTAAATTAGGGCTAACCGCCAAATTTGGCGTGCCCCTATCTACTCTGACTATTAAGCCGCACATTAAACGTTATGGTTAGGGTGGTGGCCACATGCGCACCTCGAACCGTTAAGTGGCTTGATCAGAATACATCAAAGTACAATTCAGAGTTAAATAACATACACACGTGAAGTGATCAAACAATGATCTTTATAATAGAATGCAAATAACCCAAAACATGTTACATACACACAAAATTATTGCTGGAGGGACCCACCATATGTCGAACTGATCGCAAGCAATCACAATCGCCTGCCCACAACTTTTAACTCTTTGCGAATTCGCTAAACCACAAAACTTGCGAAGTGCGCGATTGTGCAAAGCTGACATGTGGCTCCCCCTCATCACATTGCATCCTTCGTCCTTATTGCATCACATCGCAACCCATTTAACATACCATGCGAACTCTTAACGGTATCTGCTATTATTTGCGAAATGTGAAATCGCGATTCATCATCCACTATTGATCTGCTACATGATCCAATGACTCACGTCTGTCTCCGCAATATTATTGCATATCATTCTGTCAGACTTGCGAAGTCATCACGACCGTTCAACTTTCACCCTTAGATATGCGATTTAATCGCGACCGCCCGTTCCTCTCTCAGAATTCTTCTAAGTATTTCTGTCTTTAGTCAATTGCTTCTCATACGACATTGGTTTTTTGAACCGTTCACGGCGCTAGAATCAAGAAGACGAGAACTACGCAACCGTCCTGGTTTCAACCCAATCCTGTAACTCTGAATTTTTGAGAAAAAATTATGAACTCCTGATCACCTCTCATCCCATGATAGATCCCAATGAATCTCTCTCTCTCTCTCTCTCTCTCTCTCTCTCTCTCTTTCTATACAATATATAATTTGTCATTGTTAAATTGTATTTTTGAATGCTATATAGAGTACATAAACTTGCCAAAAAATATTTGTTGGATTTTGAAGAAAAACATATACCTAAAAAATGACCAAACTGTACAATACTGAGACTACTTCAATCATTTTAACCACAATTTAACCATAAAAAATGATGTTTTTTCAATTGTTTTATATGATATATAGATTTTTCAAATAGTGTATTTAAATGCCATGTTGAAATAGTTTTGAAAAGGTTTAAACATCTTACTCACATTTTTTTTACTTCTAATTACTTTACATGAAATTATATTACACCATATGGAAAACTAACTAAACATGCATAACATATTAATTTTCTTTATTTATTATAGACAACATTTTTTATTTTTGTTATTTGTTTTTTTGTTTTTTTCTCTGAATAAGACTATTTCTATAATATGACACATAAAAATAAAGTTCGAAACTATCCCAACAGAGTTTCTATGCTAGCCAATTCCAGCAGGTGTAGAGTTCAAAAACACAAAAATGTGACTGCCCCAGTTGGGGAAACCAGTCCATAAATTACTGCCCCGAGTGGGGAAACCAGTCCATAAATTACTGCCTTGAGTGGGGAAACCAACGTTTAAAAATATTGTCCAAAAAATTTTCGTGCTGTGCAGGAACAAGAAAAACATGAGAACATAAAATTGAAACCTAGTTGAGGTAGGAAACCTCTCGAAACTGATTCTGAAGTGACAAGACATGCTACTGGTCGTGTGGAGGAGGCTCTTCAACTATGAAGCAGTCAGAGTCGTCAGAGGAGTCCTATTCCTTCTTCGACGACTGCACCATGGGCTCAGGTGTGTTAGCAAAACACGCACCTGCATCCATAGCCTTATCATCATCTACTGAGTTGTCGCTCCCTTCGCTGTTGGAGGAACACATGGTTGATTTGGTAGGCAGGGCTTCCGATTTCCTAGAATGATGAGGGTAAGACGAGGATATGGTGAATTTTTGGAGACGTTTTCGAGAGCTCGAGCCAGTAGAGCTGGACGGGACATCCGGAAGTCGCACAGAAAGAGTTGCTGAGACGAGAGGATGGTCCAAAGAGCCAATGGAGTCGAAATTGAGCTGGTAATCAACCGGATTATCCTCATGGAAGGGGGGATGGCTTTCATCACGGAGGGATATGGGAGGGCGAGAGGTCTGGCCTCTACCGTGGCCTCTTTGACAGTGCATCCTGTGCCTTCGAGGCATGTCGTAGCAGGTGGGCGTTGGTGTAGCAAGGAGAGAAGTGGAAAGATGGCAGGATGCCTCAAGCAGCAGAGGAGGCGGGGAAGGGACGCCGAGGAGCCTTGGACTGAAACCAACGGATTGGACAGAGAACCTCAAGCTACAAGAGAAGACTGTGGGAGTGAAGGAGCTAAGTGCCATGAAATACCGGGAGAGGTAGTGGTCCGGATGAGTGTAAGAGCTCGAGGTAGAAGGATTAATGCCGGTAGCAGGTGAGCAACTACACCATTTAATAACGACTGGACAGAGGCCATGCGCAGCCATGTGGCTGTGCCATGCGCCTTGCGGAGGAGCCGCCACGTCCCATTGCATATCGATCACCCGCATCCGGGGTATTATAGACAACATTGCTTTCTATTTAGAGAATAATTTATTTTTATTTTAAGAAGAGCACATGATTTTATTTTTATTTTAAGAAGGTCACATGATTTAATTTTATATTAAGAGGGACAAATGTAAACTCCAAGTTAAACATGGATGGATATACACATCCCCTCGTACTATCTCAAACACTAATTAGAAAGGCGTTGTTAATATCATTTATTGTATCTAGTCATTTAGAAAATGCTTACTATACTATAAACTTTCAAATTGAATAATGAATCTTATATGAAATCATAAACAATTATATATAGACAGGTGCTTTACAACTTAATATGAAAAAGATGTTGTGAGATTACATTAATTAATTTATTTTTTAAATGAAAAATAAATAACTATATATACATGTATGTCACATATTAAAATAAAATAAAAATTAAATTATTCTAAATATATTTTAAACTTGGATTTATCAAAATATTAAAAGAGATAAGTGTATAATTTTTTTTAATAATTTAATATAAAAGAATTAATACATAACATAAAATATGAATATTACATTAAAAACTTTATTAAAAACTTTAACTCTTTTTTATGTTCAATAAATTTAGATTAAAAATATGTCTAAACTAATTTTAGAATCTCTTTTCTCTTTTCTCTATTCTCTTTTAGAAAATAAATCTGTTTAAAGTAGTAATCTAATTAGGTTTGGCTTTTTTGAGTACCTTTGTTTTTAGTTAATTTTACCTAAAATTTAATTATGGATTTTTGGAATCTTAAGTTTTAAATGGTAGAAATCGAGTAGCCGAGGAATTTTTTAGATGCACTGAATCCATCTATACACATTCAACCAAAAATTATATTATCAAAATTCCCAATTAAACTACTCTATCTTTATCTTTAAATAAAGATATAAATCATCTAAGTCTATAACGATATAAATCATCTAAGCCAACCTGAAAAGGAAGACCTTGGTCGCTAAAACTTCCGAATCCAAACCTCATTGAGTTAAACAAAATCAAATATATATCATCCTTATATATCCCAATAATATTTTTCTCACATATACCAAATTTATTTAATATCACATCCAATAAATTTATTAAGCTCTTACGATGATTTATGAAATTATTCAGCCATACTATAAAAATAATGTTATTGAATGGAATATCACAACATGCAAATGAAATTACTCGACACAAGAGCTCACATATTTGCTAATAAAGGAATTAAATTAAAGGATTTAATGTGAAGACGAAAATATTATTTTATAAATATGGTAACCTTTAATTCTAAAAAAGGGGAATAACCAATAACCAATATAAAATTGAATATCACTTTGAGCATTCCTTTAAGTAGAAATATTCAATATTACATTGAAAGTAATTACATGGAGAGAAAATATCATTTTATAATAAAATAATTTAAGAAATTTAAAGTTGAAATAGTATTTTATATGCATTGGCTTTATAAGTTATCATGGGATGTGCATTAACTACCCATCGAGCTGGGTATATGTTTTCGTAATTATATTAATATAGTATGTTTTTTTAGGTGATTGTACACATAATTTATATATATATTTATTTATTTTATTTTTCGTTCTGGTAGGAATACTTGTGTACGTGTGGATGTAAGGCTCATAAGGAGTATAGGTTTATTAGTTCTTATTATCAATTTTTGTTTTCTCGAAAAAAGATTTCATGTAACTCAATATTTTCTAGACAATGACTATTGTCGTTTCTCATATTATTAAGTTTGAACTGGCACATAATATACGCCAGAATTTTTTTCTGTCTGAAGAAAAAAAAATAAAAAATAAAAAATAAAATAAAATAAAATAAAATAAAAAACCTACCCATCAACAATTATCTTGACTATTAGGTATACTTATTAACGCTTCAATAAGGTACTCTTACTCTTTCCCTTGTGCAAATTAAATATATTTAAAAATTGCGCTGGTGCATTGAGTTCAAGTTCAACTGTTTGAGATATATATCTAAATTTGATGGATCATAAGCTCGCCACTAAAAGTAAAATATTCTATTAATGCCTTTCGGCAATTAGGAAGTTGTCTCCTCCATCTTCGATAACTTTGTGTCGTAATTGTACGTTTCTTCACGTCTAATTTATTTTTACATAGTCTCCGAAGGATTTTTTTGTTGAAAACATGGGCATTTCTCTAAGTAAATCTTGTATAATTTATAATTAGAATATTTGCATGGAAATCTTGTCCTACACGGAATCTGCATACAGATTTCGTTTGCATTATTTGGCAGACTCGTATTGCTCTTATCCCCTCTTTTCTCATTTTGAAGTTGATGCTCATTTGTGTCATTATCATGACTTGGCGATGTGATGTGATATGATATCCCAACTATATCTTCTTTTTGTTCAATCAAATGCCGTTCATTAGTTGTTTCCCATTACCTATTTCTTTATAATGGGTTGTGTACTCAAATGTTCGGAGGTTATATTTATATCCACGGAAAACTTTGAGTTGTTGAAGATTTCCACCATTATGACTTGTGGTTTAAACTTGTTATGGATAATGCAAATGAGTAATCAAATAATGAACTTCTTTTAAAAGAGTATCCTTATCTCATGCAAATATTGGAAAATGAGATGCAAGAAATGAAATGAAATTTTAACTTTTACGAGACTAAAAATATTCTATGGGATTATGAATTTCTTGTTTTTTGCTTTTTGTATTTCAGTTTTTATTTATTTATTCAAATGGATGATGGGCTGGCCCAACTTTCCAACAATCTCATCGCTAAAAAGACAATGCCAAGAAACTGATGCTAACATATTCCCATAACTTTCTCTGATGTCATTAAATGCATCACATTCCAAAATGAAATGTTTTTCCAATTCCACTGCCTAGACGTGCAAAATGTACACACTTGTTCTTCCCAAGCTTCTTTAGGTCTTTTCCACCGTCCTGTTTCACATTGAAGATGATGCGAGTTGGTTCTTAATTGAGAAATAAGAACCTTTGCCCTCCACGGAATGTTAGCTCCATGTACTCTTTTTGTTGGAGATCACACGTAGGGTTGAATTCTTCAATGTAGGACTTCTTCTTTCTACCCAACTCTTTTCCCCATACCTGTTTACGAAACTTCTCCATAACAAAATTCTTTAACTCCTTGTTATTTGTGGGACAATCATTGAGGTAGATATTCCATTTTTGCATTGATGTGTAGTTTTGTCTCATCCACGTTTTCTTTCTTTCACTCATGCCTTCCTTGAAGATAACATTAGGCCATCTACCTACACCCACTTGCTCAATTATTTTTAGATATCTTATGAGCCACACCATAGCAATTGCTTCGACGAGAGTTGCTCCTATTTCACTCAACATTATCTCATTAGGTACCAAACTTTTTATTTTGAACTTGCTCATGATCAAGTGTTTTTGGATTTTCTCAATTTGCTTCCATTTTGAGACAGGGGTGCTGCTAGCCCACAATTCACACCCATATAGCATCACTAGACAAACTAGGAGTCCAAAAAGCACTTTAATCGTTTTCCAATCCCGTAACTCTGTCTCTCTACATGTGTTTTGAAGAGCATATAATGCTTTCCACCCTCCTAAGATTCTCTTCTTTCTGTAGTCCTCCCAATTAAGTTTGTTGTTGAAATCAATCCCGAGGTATTTGTACTCATTTAATTCTTCAAGAATGTTTCCTTCAAAGAAGAATGTATGCTAACTCTATTTCCTTTTATTAGAGGAAATAATTATCTTGGCCTTGCTAATATTGACTTGCATCTGCACTAATCTACAAAAATTCTCAAGGGAATATAGGTGCATCTACAATCCATGGGCAGATTTAGAAATCAATACAAGATCATCAACATATAAAAGAAGCTTTATCAAAAACTCCCCCAACCGAACACCATCCCCACCTTGCAAATTTAGCCACTCTTCTAGTTTATCAATATATATAAAAAAATATATGGGATAGAAGGCAACCTTGCTTGACTCCGATGTCACTTCTAAATCTCTCTGAAATACCCGCCGAGGTTCTAATTTTGACTTTAACTCTTCATAAAGTCTATGTACATCAACTCTATAATGAAAAGGAATTTCAAGTTCTTCCATTCTACGCCACAACTTATCTCTAGGGACTGTGTCAAATGCCTTTTTGAAGTCAACAAAACAACATAATACTTCTTCTTTACCCCCCCAAAAATTTTCAATAATGTTTCTCAACATGATGCTGTGATCCACTGTAGAATGCTTCAACATAAAACCCGCTTGTCCTTTTGCTCTCTTTTCTTTTACTTCTGCCCACTTACTGATTCTATTTTCAACCATGCTGCCGAAAATCTTTGCAAACAAAGGATTGATCATAATGGTTCTATAATTGGATGAATTATTAATGTCTCCACTTTTGAAAAGGGGTATTGCTAGGCTATTTGTCTAGTCCCTTGGAAATCCTTGTTGAATGATGTTGTTGAATATTTCCATGATGTGCGGTGCAATAATGTTCCTTCCCCATTTTAGATACTCTGCTTGAAGATCAACCAAGTCTTTTACCTTTCCTATTTTCATATTTTTAATTCCAATCTCCACCTCCTGTAATGTGAAGAGCTTTGTCGTTGTGTTGAGCCCCAAGGGAGGCTCAACCTATGATTCTTTCTAATAGAGTTGTCTTGCATATTCAAACCATTGAACCACTGTAATATTATTTTCGATTTTCTTCTTCCTTGGTTGAAGTTCTTGCCAGAATTTTTTTGGGTTATTCTTGCCTAGATATATTAACTCTTCTCGTCTTCTTTGCATGAACTCATCTTTTTTCCTTTTTAGTATCTGATTATATAACTTTACATTCATCTTCTCCTTGCCTATATTTTTCAAGGTTCTCTTTCCATTTTGCATTCCTCATCAAACCAAGCATTTACAAGAAAAAAATTTGATTCTGATTTCCTATTTTTTTGCTCTTTTGCACTTCTTAAGTGCCCTTTGAATTATATTTGTTAACTCATGACTATTGAAGCTTTGGAAACCAATTTTCTCTTTCTGAATTAATCTCTCCAGCATTGTCTTGAATATAGTACAATTTTCTCGTGTTAGAAGAATTTTGCCCCTTGGTAGTGATTGCTGAGAGCATTGGGTTTTTCTCTTATGCTGTCTTTCTTCTACACATGATAACTTCATATAACTTGGGTTATGGTATGATTATAAGTCCCAATTATGCTCTCCAATCTTAACTTCACCTATATTTTCTATCAAGCTTTGTGAACAAATCACATAATCAAGGACACTTTCCCCATTGTATGTGTTGCAAGTGAAGTTCCCAGACCTTTTCCATTTGTCCATACCATTGCAAATAATTAATTTGAAAGCCCCACAAAGTGTAAGAAATAGGATTATGATCCTCTTTGCAACAAAGAAAACTAGCTTGCTGATTTGTTGTTCTAGCATTAAAATCGCCCACTAAAAGCACTTCTCCCTGCTGATAGTATGCAACAATATATTGCTTTAAAGATGCATACAGATCCTTGCTGTCTAGGCCCTTATTTTTGAAATTTTTTGAGACTTGAGGGGAAAAATAGCATGCTGCAATTCTTATGTAGATCCGGATAATTTTGCTACCCTTTAAACCAAGACCTTTTACTTCAGCTGATGTGTTAGAATTGCATCAAAGCATTAGTGAACATAAAAAGAGCATATTTTCATGCTATAAATATGAGGAACATAACAAGCATTAGCAACATAAGAGATTGATAACGGAGTTTGTCCAGGAGGGACTACGTCTCCGGGCCTCGGTGTTAAGATGGTGTAGGTCGCTGCATTAAGTGTTGGAAAGAGTGATGATGTACATGGATGGTATTTCTCTGTCATACAAGGAAAATGCCCTCACGCAGGAGTCGCTGGACCTCTCCAAGATATGTTCCTCTACATGAACTCTCATTCACAAAAAGGACTCCTATCAATATGACAATAACTCACACATAATGACTATGAGTATCCTGCCAACATGGCAACAAAGGGATCTCAATAAAACATACATGTGACAATGAATATCCCGCCAACAAGGAAACAAAGGGATCTCAAACATAAAACAAATCCATGATAGAAATTACATCTCACATCAAGAACAAAACAAGATCCCACATCAAACATCAAACATGGATATATACAACATAATGCATCTCATAGCAAAGAGACAAAGAAGTACATGATCACACTGCATATACCTCACATCCTGGAGCTATCTGAAGAAAAGGATGATAAACTGCTGGATCTGGTTGTACCATCAATCTCATGGTGTCGAATATCTTGAAAATGACTGCTCACACATTGAATGCTGACACCTGCAACTTCACTTTGAAAAGTGGCCAAAAAACATAAGGCTCAGATGAAAAATATGACTGCACCGTTCAACTCTTGTCGCCAAGAGTTGTAGGATCGACTGTCAATTTGCTGAATTATGAGAAAGCGAAAATCTGGGCCTTAGGGAATCTTTTAGATTTCCTCTAGATTCCTCAACGATGCTGCTCCACAGGGAATCTAGAAATTTGAAACACAAAACAAGAATCCGATCTCACCATTGAGATCGTTGTGAAATTCTGAGAAGAATGAGTATAAGGTTGACCTCATTCTGAAACCGACGAATTTTGGCCTCCAAGGAATTTGAAGATTCCCTCAAGATTCCTGAATATTCTCCTCCATAGGGAATATGCAAAACCGCTGCTCAAATTGAAAATCTAAGTGCACCATCATGCTCCCTACGAAATTCTGGTTAAAATGCATATAAAGTTTAATACATTCTGACACACTAAAATTTTACCTTCAAGGGAATCTTCATGGGCATCAAGCAATATTCTGCTTCAAACTATGTGCCATCATACTCTACCTCGCATCGAAATGCATGCCCGCACTGCCTTCCTCTGCCCGGGCGCACTTCTGAAAGATCGAGTTTTATACAAAAATGTTGGCGGAGTTTACTAAGGCAAGTGGTTGGTGTAGTGGCAAAAATGGAGCGTTGGTGGAGGAGAGGTCGAGGGGTCAAATCCCGACCCTCCCATAATAGGCGTGTAGATTTTTTTTTAAAACAAAATTAATTTAAGTTTTGGGGGGCCAGACCTGCATCAAGTGGCCTGCCCCCAACCACCTCTACCGAAAAAATATATATATGGTATATAGTGTGGGGAGGCCGGGTCCACCTCCAGTGGCCTGCCCCCCCATTGCAACTTTTTTTATGGTGTTAAGTTGGATATATGTGGCAGTGGTTCCGTTTGTGTGTGGAGTGGAGAGGCTGGTGCATGGGCGGGGCTGGCCATAGGTTCAACACCTGCCAACTTCAGTTATATATATGGGACCGTTGGGGGGTCCGACGGGGTCATGGCCACCAGCCCAATAATATAATTTTTTTATATATTAATGCATCCGATGGGGGTGGCGGTGGTCATGGCCTGCCACCCTAATTTAATATTTAATATTTTTATTTTTAATAACCAACCAAACATTTTTAAAAATTCAGTTTTTAGGCCGAAGGAGGCGATTTAAGGAGGCCACAAATTTTCCCGGAATCCGGTGGTTGGAAAAGTGCGAAATTGTATCCTCCTTAATCCTGCCACCTCATCAAGTCAGCCTAGAAATTTGACTGCTTCTAACTTTTGCATACGAGCTCAATTTGACGAACTATTTGCACCATTACGATCAAGATGACGAGATATATAACTTGAAGCTGGTTCGAGAGCAATCTGAACACTTTGATTTTTGAGCTTTCGTAAGCCCTCTTTGTCCTATGTGTGTCTCTGGAGCCACCTGGATCATTCCTCCCCACCGAGGAGATTTTGGTCCTCCAAAATCATAAATAGGAATCTGCAACTACTGTGTACTATGTCTGCATCATGAGTGTCCTGAAAGGTCACCCTTCCATCTCCTTCACCTTTGTTCTTCAGAGCCTTAAGCGATGAGCCGACACCTGTATTCTCCTGCAAACCTATAGTATAATCTCCTGCAAATTACATACTCAAATATGACCAAATATGACCAAAACATTTCCATACTTTCCACGAGTTTATAGCACATACTCTGTGGTCAAGTTTACATAATATAGAAATCACACCCAACTACCATTACAAGACAAAAACATCATAGTCGCATTTCGAAGTGATGGCAAACACATCATCACTTATAAAAGAAATGCACACATGATTGAAAAAACAAGACCAAAATATCATTGTTGCTTAACAAGTGTTGGACAAACACATCATCACTTTTACATAAAGAAATGCAACACATGATTTACAGAGAAGGCCATGACAAGCTAGCACATCTAGAAATACCATCTCTCACTTATCAAAGTGAATGAATAATCTCCTTGTGGCACGTTTGCTTGTCGAAAAACGATTTCAACTGATTCATGCATCGAGGCTTCGTCCTTAAGGCGCTGCTCTAGATGGAGCCTCGAACACGTGGTTATTTGATGGCCACTTTGGTTGCAATGGGTGCAAATGGTCTTCTTCCTCCAGACATGCTTAACCAATTTATTTCCCTGCTATGGAGAAGGCCTTTCATGCCTCATCCTCCTTTGTGCTTACATTCTTTTCCAACACTCATAAATGACATGGTTCCGTAAACCACAAAAATGACAAGTTTTATTATGCCATTATTTACGACTATGATTAGCAACATTCTTACAATCAAAATGAACTTTGGAATAGTGAGACTTGGTATACCTTTGTTATACAGGTAAATCCTCTCTGCAGACATAGATGATCCCTCTAGCCCTAGAGTGGGTCTAGAAACAAAGAGACACGCTAGAGTGTTGATTCCTAATTATTGAATGAAAATAGGACATGGTAGATTGACCTACCTGGAGCCAATGCTGTCGTTGTTGCTATAGTGGTGGTGGCCTCTCGTTTCTGTCTCGACAAGTCACAATCCTTTCGCAGTCATGCTTGGATACCTGCACATAGAATGAGAAAACAAGAACAACATATGATATAATAACATTTCATTCATAACTATTAGCCAGTCAAAGAGGGCTAAACATATTTCATTAAACAAATGTCATAACACAAAAGTGGAACCAAACAGTAGTCACGTATATCTATTAATGAAAGGAAGAGATACAACCAAAGCTTTGACATCGAGGTCTCCTCCAGCGAGGTTCAGTCGGAGCGTGTCTTAGATGCTCGTTAGGGAATTCAGACGGGATAAAGGCATGGACTCAAGCTCTCTCAAAAGACATGGACTCAAGATCAATCCTCAATCATGTAACATTCTCGCACTTGCATTCTACTTTTAAAATCTCCTATGATATCTTGAAAACCTTAATCTAATTATTCCTTTCATTAACTTAAAATCTAACACTTGAAATTAATCTTGAAACAAGCAAAAAGACACACACACTATTCTAATGAAAACTCACACATTAAACTAACCCAAAATACTCTTCATAATAAATTCAAGATTCAAATTAACTAAAATAAAACTACTTGCTTCATATAAAATAACACTTTAAAAGATCCTATATAAAAATCACATTACAAATAATCAAGAAGAACCTTTAATTCAAAGATGTTAAACTAGATGAAACAAAAACAAACCTATTTCAAAATCAAATCATGTAACTCATAATAAAACTAAGTCAAACTTATGTAAATCATTAATGAAGACTAAATCACTGCTACCTACACAATCAAATCAACAATCACACTTTTTCTCACAAAGAAATCATTATACTACGAAAACAAGAAAACAAATCTAATTATTAACATTAAATCAAATGAATAAACAAATTAAATGAACATTAAATCTGCAAACATTCAAAGAAATCACATAATGCAAACAATGATTTAATATTTTAAATAAGCAATGTTAACCTATTCAAATTCAAAGAATCTACAATCTATTCGAATTCCTGAATCAAACTCAAGACTTGGAAAACAAAACAATGATCTAAGTAGAATTAAGAAATATGAAATGCTATTGAAAAGCAATTTAAAACAAAATATAAATTAAACAATTTATATTAAGAAATATTAGATACTATTGAAAAACAATTTAAAACAAAATATAACTCTATAAATTAAAAAATTCCTATTTTGATGAAGAATGAGAACTCGACTCTAGGTTACGGTGGATGCTTGCCACTCTCTGGAGCAAGTCCGAAACTAACCCAACGTTAAAAACATAAATTACAATGCTTACATAAAAAACAAATAAATGCAGAGCCAAAATTTATTAAATTAAATCAAAGCCATTGCTTCAAACATTAATAAAAAAATACATCAGCTGTTGGGAAATTTGCTGCCGGATCTACATTTTCAGAAATCGATTTTTGCATCTGAGAAAATTGATGGAAATTCTGCGCTCTCTACATTTGGGAAATTCGATTTGACAAAGGAGAAATTCTGCTTCTAAAATGACGGACTCACACTCCGTGCTCTCTACATTTCATCTACGCTTTATCTCTGCAGCTATCTCATTCTAATAAGAAGTTCCATTATAAGAGCAACTATCTCCTTCTAATACGTAGCTTCATTCTTCTCCTGGGCCGACTGCTTTATCTCCCCATTCGATCTCATCTAATGTGCAACTATTACATTCTACAGCTACTCCATATATTCTATCTATCGACTTCTTCTTTTCCAGAAAATCCACTGCTTCATTGTACAGCTCCTACATATATAATCGATCCCCCCTTCTTCTCCTGCAGCTACTAATATATATACATTTTGATTGCAAAACTTGGAGCTTCAACCCGAAAGTTATAGAAAATTATTGGTTTTACAAATTGCTGGAATGAGAATTGGTTTTGAACAGAATGTCAATTTAGGAAAACGTTCCTCTTTTCGTGGGATTTTGTAGCTGGAAGATGCATTCGTGGTTTCTGGAGGCAATTCGGACTTCGTTGACTTTGCACAACAATTCCAACAACGAATTTCATTAAGGATGGCAATTTTTTTATCGATAATGAGCTCAACGAAGGCTGCATTTCCAAGTTCCTTTTCCTTTTGTGCCTCTGCTTTCCAAGCCTTCTTCTCTTTCTCCTCATTTGGAATATCCATTGGTTCTGGCTGAGGTTCCGGTTCTCGTTTTTGCTGTGGCTTGGGTGAACTAGTATGCTCAAAAGCATCCTCCTCACCTCAATGGTTGTATTACTATTATACCAAGGTGCATGGAACACCACAATAAGCCAAGGTGTTCTTCTCCTATTTACATTTGAAAGGTCGGTCTGAAGCCATTGATATTGTTCTGAATCTTCTCCATAGTTAGTATAAGAACCAAGCATAACACGTGTACTCCTGCAACTTCAAAAGAATAATAGAGGTTTGAACTTGAATCACTTTCTCTGAGAGGCATGCGCCATCATGCATTGAATGCCCGAAATGAAGGCATAAAGAAGGGGATCAACTCTTTATTATGATTTCCTTCTATGACCTCCCATGGCCTCATGCTTGCCAAAGGTTCCACTAGCCGTCCAAATGAGTCCCACGTATGCTGCTGGTAGTTGGCATATGACAGATCACCAGGCAAAATGTGGACATCATAGTTACATTGTTTAAGGTGTTGATGTCCATCCTGTTTGACCCAGGTCACCAACAATTGAAAAAACAACCGGAAACTGTGCAAGTGGAGTCTTGAAACTATACTCTAGCCCATAGCCTCCATATCGATGAAAATAAATTTTATTGGCTTTCAGTGGTCCAATTACAACATGATGAATCTCGCCAGAGTCATAAAGCATGTATGAATACAAATCGCTCTCTCCTAGTGATGATGAAGTATATACCCCGGAGAAGTTCCATACTCAACTATTGAAGGTACATTAGCATCATAAGTAATCCATGTAATCCACATGTTGTTATCTCCTGCCAATGAAGTATGTACCTGCTCTGGATCAAAGCCATGTTTTTTGTGGAAAGGGATGGACAAGATATCTCGAGGAGGAGGCCTGGTGTATGCTGATGCTGGGTAGAGCTAAATATCCCTTTGAACTCCAGAAACTATTGAACATCATGACCAAGATAATAACTTCCATGTTCCAGGTTGACTTGCATTTGTGTCTGAGAGAACATTATAATTGTAATATATACAACTACAACAAGTTGTATTGCCTTGAAAACATAAACAAATGAGTTTCTCTTCATAAGTGGCCACTCTTGATCAAAACATGATTGAAAAACTCCCATTTTATAATTGAGGATTCGCTGAAAGACACAACAATTTTGTGGCCTTTGGATTTTTCAAAATGTTTAGAAATTTATTTTGTCAACTTCTGGCCAACATGAAACTGTTTGAATTTCTGAGAAAAATGTTCTACCGAGATGTATCTATATGGCTTTCGTTGTCCTCCAGGATGATGGTTTATGTGTATTTTATGAAAGGGTTAATAGCCATTTGAGAGTGAACTGAGATTTTATTTAATCCCCAAGCATAGCCAGAGTAGCAATACTCATAGAGACCCAATACGTTCACATTCAGGAGTGGTTTTTAGTGGAATATTCCCCTGACGATAACTCCTTCACAAAGCCGAATTTCACTAAACGGTTTCTGGGTTATAGGAAACACGGTGCTCTGAACACAACCCACGTCTTGGAATTTAGATATTCAGCTCCATTTGGTCGCAGATTGGATATTTTCATCTACATCAATTCAACTACTCAACTGCTGCCTTTATTCATTTGGTGAATTTGCACTTGAATGCATTCTTGCACCGAACCTTCCTGCAACCAAGAAGCAATTTATTAAAAACACTCATCAAATTAACTAATAACAAGAATAATAACTATTGTTTCTAAATTCCTCTAATTAACAACATAATGGATTAATAACGATTAAAAGCACCAGGTACAAGTATGTATTTATTTGATAAAAATAGTAAAAAGTTGGAAAAATATGCAGCTCGACACAGGCTCCAAGGTACCAGAAGGGAGTCTCTCAATCAAATTCTTGGATAATGAGCTGAAGTCGACAAGAAGTGACCTGATCGAAGGTGGGCCATAATGTTTCCCACATCATTGACACGAGACAGAGGAACATGATAATAGTGAATCAGGACCAACATAGAATCAGAGGGAGGTTGAAAACTGCAGAGGAAAAATTCTCTTGAACATATCAGCGACACGACACTGGATTTGGCAGTATTTGACATCAAAATATCTGAGGTCATAATGACGTGGAAAAGAGCAGATGAGAGGTCGAAAGAGATTACCCAAACCTATGGAGGCAAAAATGACGAAATGAAATGTCCCCAACTCGACACGAATGCAGATAAGTGCCATGTTCAAGAGCGACATACTGCCAACATAACTAAAACTTGGTTCCATTTTCCCCCACCATTTCTAGCGAGTACCCCAATTATTTTTTAAAACAAGCTTGAAGGGGATAACATATTCTTGTGCTATAAGTTTGTCCTTAAGACAAATCCATCCTAGTACATTTTACGAGCCCTAGGAAGGAGGAACTCCAGTAACGTCATGGTGACGAAATCCGATGTCATCAGGGTTTAACGAGTCTGACAAAGGGAGAACTCGACATCTTTTCATGTTTAGAGAGTTTGAAAAGAAGCGGAAAAGAAAACTCCAGCATGGCCCTTTTCGTAAATAGTCTCTCAGATCCGAAAAGGTAGAAAACAATATCTGAAAGAACCTCTTAGTCGCGATAGGCTAAGGTATTCATTTTTCGTAAATAATCTATCCCAACCTGAAAAATGGGTAAACATATACTGGGTAGATATCATTTCACAACCATTTAACGAGTTCAAAACAACAAGAATCTCGACAATATTTTCAATTTTAAAGAGTCAGAAAAGAGCTGAAAGATGACTCCTCCTGAAGGAACGAGTGGTATTAAGGGTAGCAACTGGTTCTAGTGATGGTGGAACTGCTCTGAAAAATTAAAGGTCAAGAGGCTGGCTAACAAGACCACTCATTGCAGTGGTTCCTCAGGAAAGGGTAAAACAACCAAGTGAGGGCATATGATTGGCCAAGCAGATAGTGACGATGGAATGAGAACACCAAGGTTCATCTGGAAAAACAGGCTAATAAAATGGCAATCACGAGAGGTGAATTGAGGATGGTTTCATTTTTACACAAGCTTGAAATCAAGAAACTCTGCTTGAAGTTAGTTTCATTTTTACACAAGCTTGAAACTTTATAGAAAACTATGCTTGAAACTGGTTTCATTTTTACACAAGCTTGAAATGGAAACAAACTATGCTTGAAATGTTTGCATGCCCCCAGCATGGTGACTCAATTTGAGGTACATGCCCCCCAAACTTCAGTGCATTCACTAGAGTAGACTGCTAGTTACTGATAGGTGGATGGAATGAAGGTTCAATTACGAGATCAAGAGAAAGAATCGACTTGGATTTTATGAGATATGATCAAAGACTCGAATTGAACAGGAACGTGTTTCATTGTTTTAATGAGATTGACACATTAAAAGAACTATCCTCATGAGCTAATTCATTTTTTAACGAGGTTGACGTAGAAAATGAATTATCCTTGAACGAGCTTGTTCCATTTTTTAAGGATTTTGACACAAGAAAACGAACTGTGCTCTGACGATATTTTACCGTAACGAATAAGAGGTCATGGCTTCCAAGAGGTTCACATCCGATGGGAAAACAATGTCTTGGAAATCACGATTGAATGCCCCCAGTAAATGGTACTTGACGACACAATCAATAGATGAGGGCAACAAACAAGTGGCCACATAATTAACCTACGGCGGGGAAGATACAACCAGCAGATAAAGATCTGGAAGAGACGATGGTGGGCCAACTGCCAAATCAGGACCAAAGAATGAAAGTTGATCAATGGTCACGATCCGAACTTTGTGTGGAAAACAAATCACACGAAAGAGGGAAGAGACAAGTGCACCCATGGCATAAGCATAGTCGCACCCCAAGAGTAAATTGAAATCCAACGTGCCTGGAAAAACCATCACATCTATATAGATGGTTTTCCCTCCCAAAGTAATAGGAAAATTTGGAAGGATCCCTAATGGTTGACTGGTTCCTCTGTTAAATGCCAACATATTCTGCGTAACAGGCACAAGCGGTGGAGAACCAAAATCTTGCCAAGTAGTTGAAGAAAAAACACTAACAGACGTGCCTTCATCTATAATCGTGCTAGGTACAACTATATCAAATATCTATACCATGATCTCAAAAGACATATAAGAAGGAGGTGGTATCCTGTAAATCGAATCCAATCTAAAGAAGTAACCAAACTACTTGGAGGGGGTACCATTGAATTGATATGGTCATCCCCTGGTGTTACGGGAGCAAGAGGAGCATCCCCCTAGAATTCCATCATGGGAGTAGGAGGAGCAGCTTCTTGAACTACAGGGATGGAAGAATATTTCTCCAAGTCCAAGGAATTTGAAGAAACAAGAAGAACGTGAGGGGTATGCGAGTCACTCTCGACAGAAAAGACCTGATGAACCATATGCAGGACCAGATCGACCGATTCCTCAACCAATGGTTGGTTGGGAATAGATTCATGAATTTTAATTTCCGAGGGAGTGGGATCAACCAAGGATGAATCTTGACTGATCACTGAATCAACTAGCGGAGGAATCAAAGAAAGCTTCTGGTAACCAACCGGAAGGCAAGGTGCAGAAACAGTAGGGTTTTCCAATGCTCTCTTGGCTTCATCCATGTATGGACAAAGGTGAATGGGATGATTCCCATCACACAACTTACAGGGATTGGTAATCTTACCCTGTTTCTTATGAGTCTTATCATGGCTAGTCGAAGATGTGCCACCAACATGAACTCCAGAAGCCAAAGGCAACGACGGACGACCGTCAGACCATACTTCAAGCACCTTGGGAATGCCAGGGAAATCTTGAAGGAAGTGGTCACCTTTGCACAACATGCAAGGGAATTTTACTTTTCATGGAAGGTTGGATGGTTTATCAATGGAGGGTGTCTGAGGCGCAATAGCCATAGAGCTGGCCTCTCTCTTATCTGACTTCTTCTTCTTCGTCTTCTTCTTCTTCTTCTTAGCCACCTGGTTACTAGAATCCAGACTTTCACCAAGCGAAATAGAAGAAGAGGACGAAGAACCAAACAGGAAACTCGACAGTTAACTTAGGAAATGTTGCCATATAAGGAGCACCAACATTCCCAAAAGCAGGAAAAGAACCAGGATTCTCTTTGGAAGGGATTCCTTGGTTGGTAAACCCCGGAAAAGTTGATATTGGAAACAACCTTAAAAAAAATACTAAGGAAGATAAATTTAACTAGGAATATTTTGTGGGCAGTTAATTTTTAAGACATTGAAACAAAACTCTGTTGTTTCATATTTTAAGAGTCAAGAAATAGGGAAAAGGTGATTCTATCACTTTCAATTTTAAATGAGCGTGAAAGGACAAGTGCTCGATGATATCTTCTCTTTTTAAGGAGTCACGAAAAGATCAAAATGACTACTCAGGTACTCTAAGCAAGAGGGTGTACCAAGTTTCCGTGAACTGCCATATACACCTTGGTGATCAAATGAAAGAGAAATGACCAAGGGCTTAACGTAAATGCAGGTAGTCTCCCCAAATGCTGTGTTCAGTGTATCACTGTTACAAGGTGGTAGACTTGGCTTCCTATGGATAAAAGGATTGCAACCTAGAGGGGTGTCCCTTTATATACTCCACGGTACGAGGAGCACAAGTCCGTACTAGCGCTGTCTAAAGCCAATTGACGAGCGACAACTACTAGGTTTTAAGACACCGGAACACGTCTCTAGCCTAAACCACTAAAATGTTGCGTTAGGTTTCAATGCTTCCTTAGGTTAATTAAGTGAATTTTAAAGTTGATCTTGGATTATGTTTCAATTTCAAGGCCCTATCGAATTTGGATCTCAAAATTCCTAAATGAAAGCTATATGCAAATGAACATCATTTCCAATTCAATGAATGCTAGTTACGAGAAGGATAGAGATCTTTCAAACAAAATCAAACAATGAAAGTATGTGAAGAAATACTCTAATGCATCTAACACAATCAAACAAAAATGAAAATCTTTCCTCCACAATCAGTCGCTAGTTATGCAAAAGAAAATTTCACTTTCGGTGCAAAGAAAGAATGAAAAAAATGTTTTTATTTATTTATTTTGAATGAAAGAAGTACATGATGCACTAACTACATGAAACATGAAAACAAACACTAGCTTAAGTTTTGTGTAGGAATCGAAACTGAATAACTCAATAAAACACAAAACAAACACAAGAAATCACTCAAAATAATGTCGCACTCTTCCAAACCAAGAGAAAGTTTTTAAAACGATCCAAAAAAATAAATGTAATCGATGCTTGGAGAAATAAAGAGAAGAATTAATTGAAAAACGAAATGATAATTCAACCAAAGCAATCACTCAAAGGAATCAAGAAAACTTAGTGCAATCAACCTAAGAATGAGACTGACAACAAGCAAAACGACTTGGTTTTCGAATAGAAGGCTCAATGTACCAAACCCTTAGAAACCTTAAGGCCCCAATTCACACTGATAAGAAAAAGGACAAACGATTGAGAAAAACAAGCCGACAACATTCAAAATAGTCTGAAAGGCATAATTACACATAAAAAATAACCCATAAGCAAGCACAATTGACCAAAGGACTCATTAAGTAGGCCAAACCAAACCCTACAGGAGTTGGCGTGATTTTAAGGCTGTAATCCACGCCATACAAGGGTTGGCTTGACTGCAAAAAGAGCAACCTGTGCCAATTGGCACGATTGTTCAGAGGAAAAACGTGCCAAGCCAGATAACTATGGGAAAAAGAGGAAAAACCAAAGCCTAATGAGCATAGGTCAATCTTGACACTTTGGAGTTGAACAAAAGATGTAAACTAAGCAAGAAAACCAGGAAAGGTAGATAAGAAAATTAATGATTGAAACTGACCCAACAAGATGAAACGACAAACTTGCATTGATCCCCTGTGGAGTTGCCAACTTTTTATACAGGTAAATCCTCTCTGCGGACAGAGACGATCCCTTTAGCCCTAGAGTGGGTGTAGAAACAAAGATACATGCTAGAGTGTTGATTCCTAATTATTGAATGAAAAGAGGACACAGTAGATTGACATACCTGGAGTCCAATGTTGTCGTCGTCGCTGTAATGGTGGTGGCCTCTCGCTCCTGTCTCGGCAAGTCACAATCCTTTCACAGTCATGCTCGGATACTTGCACATAGAATCAGAAAACAAGAACAACATACGATATCATAACATTTCATTCATAACTATTAGCCAGTAAAATATGGCTAAACATATTGGATTAAACAAATGTCATAACACAAAAGTGGAACCAAAAAGTAGTCACATATATGTATTAATGAAAGGAAGAGATACAACCAAAGCTTTGATGTCGAGGTCTCCTCTAGCGGGGTTCAATCGGAGCGCATCTTAGATGCTCGTCAAGGAATTCAGATAGGATAAAGGCATGGACTCAAGCTCTCTCAAAAGTCCTAGACTCAAGATTTCTCAAAGTAATTCCTTCTTATTCTATCTCTCCCATATGTTTAATTCTCCAAGTTCAGTTCTTCATCTGTTCAGCTAGCTTGTGAAAAGAGAGATAGCTTCTTTTAATAGAGGAAAAGGAGGAGGTCAGGATCCCTACAAAGGTGGGAGGGAGGCCTATCCTTTAGGGAGTTCCCATAAGAGGTGGAAACCATAAACTAAAGGAGGGAGTCCGTGGTTTATCAGTTCAACCACTCCCAATGACTCATCCTCGAGGTGGTTGGAGTGGAATCTCTATCTCTGTTTTTAAAAAACATTCCAAAAATAGCTTGGCGTGGGTGGAAAACTAGGACAAAGTGGCAACTGGCATGGGGCCCAGTGTTAATCTTCCCCTTTGGCACAAGGGCATAACTGACGACCCGCGCTAAGGCAAAAACAAGGGTTTTTGTGCCTCTTCTTAGGGACTTGTCAACAGAAGGAATATTACTCTCATGTAAAGGGATATAATTATGGTCTTTGTAAGGCATGACACTGCTTATTGATCATGGAAATGACCCTCCAATGGGCGAGATGGGGATTGCAGGGACAATGACAAAATTCTGTGTAACAACCTTCCTTGGTGGTCTCTAGTGTGATCATGGTGATGAGAGCTTGCCTTAACTCTTTCACTGCAACATGCACTTCCATGAGATGATGGTGAAGTGTTCTCATCAATCCTCTTTCCTGGTGATTTCAACAACATCTGTTTGCCTCTGATGTCCTTCGAATGTCCTCCTTCAGTGTATCCAAAACTTGCATAGTGAGGTCTCTGCACAACCTCCAATGGCTGAGTTATGCCTTGGTCATGAATGCCAAGTCCTCCTCCTCTATACCCATCCTGGTAAGGAGTCTCATGCCAGTTCATGTAATGGGAATCTCCACATTTCCAACAGAAATAATAGCATGTGAAGATGAAACTGAAGAATGATCACAACTGTTTACCTCAGATGTTGATTTAGAAACAGGTGAAGAGGGCTTCTCTAAGCCTTCATTGCGCTTCACTTCCTCCAAGGCCTTTGTCGTGGCATGTAGCTGAAGCTACAACCATTGATTCTCCTCCTTCTCTTCCTATAGGAGTGCCTTCAATGCCGCATGATCTTCTTGAAGACTTTTGTCGTTGTGCTTCAATTCTTCCAATGCCTTTGTCGTGGCTTGCAACTAAAGCTGCAATCATTGCTTCTCCTCCTTCTCTTCCTATAGGAGTGCCTTCAACTCGACGTTGTCTTCTGCTTGTTTCTCATAAGCTTCATACAACATGTTCACTTTCTCGGACACCCTGAGCATGGTCTCATACATGTCTTTGACATCTTCCATTTCTCAACCTAGCGAACGTTCAATGGTTCACGCTTGAAATCCAAATCAACAAGAAGACCGCTCTGATACCACTTGATCCGGGTAAATTTCACTACCCTTTTACCAAGATCAAATTATTAGTGAACATAAAAAGAACATATCTTCATGCCGTAAAGATGAGGAACATAACAAGCATTAGCAACATAAGAGATTGATAACGAAGTTCGTCCAGGAGGGACTATGTCTCCGGACCTCAATGTTAAGATGGTGTAGGCTGCTGCATTACGTGTTGGAAAGAGTGATGATGTACATGGATGGTATTTCTCTGTCATACAAGGAAAATGCCCTCACGCAGGAGTGGCTAGACCTCTCCACGAGATGTTCCTCTAAAGGAACTCTCATTCACAAAAAAGACTCCTATCATTATGACAATAACTCACACATAATGGCTATGAGTATCCCGCCATCATGGAAACAAAGGGATCTCAATCAAACATACATGTGACAATGAGTATCCCGCAAAATGGAAACAAAGGGATCTCAAACATAAAATAAATCCATGATAGAAATTACATCTCACATCAAATATCAAACATAAAACAAATCCATGATAGAAATTACAAGATCCCACATCAAACATCAAACAGGGATCTATACAACACAATGCATCTCATTTCAAAGAGACAAAGAAATACATGATCACACTGCATATACCTCACATCCTAGAGCTATATGAAGAAAATGATGATAAACTTCTGGATCTGGCTGTACCATCAATCTCGTGGCATCGAATATCCTGAAAACGATTGCTCACACATTGAATGCTAACACCTGTAACTTCACTTTGAAAATTCGTCGAAAAACATAAGGCTCAGATGGAAAATCTGATTGCACTGCTGAACTCGTGTCACCAAGAGGTGTAGGATTGACTGTCAATTTGTTGAATTCTGACAAAATGAAAATCTGGGCCTTAGGGAATATTTTAGATTCCCCCCAGATTCCTCAAATATGCTTCTCCACAGGGAATATGGAAATATGAAACTCAAAATAGGAATCTGATCTCACCATTGATATCCCTGCAAAATTCTGAGAAGAATGAGTATAAGGTTGACCTCGTTCTGACACTGGCGAATTTCGGCATCCAAGGAATCTGAAAGATTCCCTCAAGATTCTTGAAGATTATCCTCCAGAGGGAATCTACAAAACCATTACTTAAATGGAAAATCTAGGTGCACCATCGTGCTCCCTACGAAATTCTGGTTAAAATTCATATAAAGTTTAATACATTCTGACATAGGAAAATTTTACCTTCAAGGGAATCTTCATGGGCATCAAGCAATATTCTGCCTTGAACTGCGTGCCATCATTCCCTGCCTCACCTCGAAATTCATGCCCACACTGCATATCTTTGTCCTGGCGCACTTCTGAAAGATCGATTTTTATACAAAAATGTTGGCGGAGTTTACAAAGGCAAGTGGTTGGCGTAGTGGTAAAAATGGAGCATTAGTGGAGGAGAGGTCGGGGGGGGGGTCAAATCTCGACCCTCCCATAATAGGCGTGCGGATTTATTTTTAAACAAAATTCATTTAAGTTTTGGGGGGGCCATAACTGCATCGAGTGGCTGCCCCCAACCACCTCCACCGAACAAATATATATATGGTATATAGTGTGGGGAGGTCGGGTCCATCGTTGGTGGCTCGCCCGCCCCATGCAACGATTTTTATGGCGTTAAGTTGGATATATGTGGCGATGGTTGCATTTTTTTGCAGAGAGGAGAGGCTATCGTGTGGGCAGGACCGACTACGGGTTCAAATCCCACCAGCTTCGGTTATATATGGGACCATTGGGGGGTCCGACGGGGTCATGGCCGTCGGCCCAATAATATACTTTTGTTATATATTAATGCATTCGATGGGGGTGGCGAGGGTCATGGCCTGCCACCCTAATTTAATATTTATTTTTATTTTTTTGATTTTTAATAACCAACCAAACATTTTTAAAAATTTCGGTTTTTAGCCCAAAGGAGATGATTTAAGGAGGCCAAAAATTTGCCTGGAATCTGGCCGGAGCTAGCTAGAATCCGGTGGCCAGAAAAGAGCGAAATTGTATCCTCCTTAAGCCTGCCACCTCATCAAGTCAACCCAAAACTTTTATTGCTTCTAAATTTCGCATACGAGCTCATTGCGATCAGGACAATGATATATTCAACTCGAACCTAGTTCGAGAGAAATCTGAACACTTTGATTTTTGAGCTTTCGTAAGCCCTCTTTGTCCTGTGTGTGTCTCTGGAGCCACCTAGATCATATGTTATTCTCATTCTATGATATTTTGAGCCATAAATATTATTTATTTTCATCTTATTTCATCAAATGAATGTGATGGCCTTCCTTTTATTTCACTAAAACTAGTATTCCCCCATACCCTTTGCCATTTTTTGCTACATTTTTCCAAACTACTAACTTCAAATAACCGTCAAACACAGGAGTTTTGAAACCATCATGTTCATGAGTTTCTGTGAGACAAATTATGTCTCTAACTTCCACAATAGGCCCAAACCCAGGTCCCCTCCTCCAAGGGTAGCCTCTACAATTCCAACAAACTAAACTTAGGTGGACCTAGGTAAGATTTGGCTGCTACGCAGTTTGACACATAAGACTCAACTTTGAGTCTTCGCCCCTTTCCATCCATGTTTCTCTTGTTGTTTTCCTCCCTAATATCAAATTCTTTATTTTTTCTTTATTGTCAGCTTACTGCCCTGTTTTGTCTCGATTCCCTGACACTGCAATAACTACTTTACCATTGTACAACCATGCCCTTTTCCCTTCATTTATTGCTGCCCTAATTTTATTCACTTATTCCCTTCTCTCCTCTTGTTGTTTGCTGGTTAAATCTTCATCTAGGAAGAAGTGTGAGCATTTCAAGAGTTTCTTTTTTCTCAAGAGATAGTCTTTGTATTTCATGGTTGCCATGGTGACTTTTATGGGACGAGGGCTCTCTTCACATATCTTCCCCACCATCCTTGCTTGGAGAATTTTCGCTTTCCAGTGTAGTTTCTCTTTCAAAGTCCCTTGTAAAATTGAGAGTACTTTCATTCATCCCATAATCTCTTATTCCCCTGATAATAAAGTTTGTTTCCCTGTCTTTTCTTTCTTTGTATTCTCTTTCTTGTGCTCTACGAGAACTTGCATTTTCTTCTTCCCCTGTCCTTATGTAACCATTAGTTTCTTCAACTCTATCTTTGATTTATTTTGGGCCACCATCCATATTGTTCTTTTTTTTCTTCTCTTTTGAAATATATGTTTGTTGAGATACTTGTGTATCTACCTGAGTTGCTTTAGAAATTATCACATCCTTGTTTGCTGCCCTTGAACCTGTCATGGTTTGCCGCGCTGTCTTCATGCTTTTCCATTCTTGTTTTCCTGTCTTTAGAGCCTCTTGTAACATTGTTACATTTTCTTTTAAAATTATATTACCTTCCATTAAACAACCATTTGTAAATGTGATCTCTGAAAATTTGCGGTCCCTTTCTTGTTCTTTGGCTTCCAAAATCTCCAGCCTTGTCCTGGCCCTCATCAGTTCTTCGACATAGAGATATGATGACCAAGTGAGAGGTGTGGATGTGGGACTGTAAATGGTTGAATCTTTTTTATTTTTGCTGATATTATTTATTTTCTTTCTCTGGCACTATTTTATTTTTCTTTGTCTTTGTCCTTGTTCCCATTTGAGGCGAGCAAGCCTACGCCTTAAAATGCCCCGATATTGCTTTGCATTTATCCAAATCCACTTCCCTGTTTTGTTTGTTGAAACAATTTTGACCTGACCTAAATGATTATGGATTTGATTCCGAATTTGATTCTGGAAATTATTCTGTATTTGATTCTGGATTTGATTCTACGTTCTCACTAAGGTGATGCACGATATGGATATGCAACGACGGATCCGTGGTTTTAAAATGGGTGATTCAACTTATCCAAAACTGTAACTTCAACGAACTGAAAATAATTTTAATTTCAGTGAAAATAAAAAAACTGTAGCCTCTTGTAACCACTAAAAATAATTTTAAGGTGAAATGTCCCCTGTTCTCTGGCACTTTTGAAGATTTTCGGAATTAGAAAAAAAGTGCACAAGGTTTACCTACAGCCGTAAACCTTAATCAATCGAAATCGCAAGAATTTTTTTAAGCTGTAAACCTCTCTCCAGTGCTCGAGCCCTGCAACACTTACCCTTGGTATTACAAGTAGAAAACAATGACCCTTGGTATATGTAACGTGGAAAGCCCGGGCGAGCGAGTGACCCTTGGTATTTAGAGTAATATTGTGTTCGATATTTCATCTCAATTGTAATTATTTTGTATTTATTTGAATCTAATTTGTATATTTTTAATATTTTATTTGTATTTTATGTTTCTTTTTACATTAAGAGTTTTCTAATGAAATATTGTAGTTTTAAATTTGAGTTTATATCTAGCGATTATGAATTCAGTTATTAATTGTTTTGTTTTTTACTTAGCATTTTGAATTTTAACATTCTAACTTTTAGTATCTTCATCTTCTTGTGTTTTTAATCATATTGTGTTTTCTAATAAATAACGAAATTGGTTGCTCGTGAGAGGCATTGAAAATAAATGATAGTCATGGCATACATTGCTTGTTATAGATTGCATTGTTTATGTGCACAAGAGTGTTGCATTTGTGGGTGTGTGGGTTTGAATGTTTTTCTTATGTGAGTGAGTGAATGCATTGTTTATGTGGGTGTTATGGGTTTGGTGTGAGAGTGAATCACTTATGTGGGTATGTATATTAAGTGTGTGAGTTTATTATTTATGCCTGATGACATTGCTTATGTGCGTGTGTGTGAGTGCATTTATTTTGTGTTAGTACAATGATTATGTGTGTGAATGCATCGCTGATGTGTGAGTGCAGTGTTTATGTGTCACTTATGTGGGTGTGTGGGTTAGGTGTGGCTATGTTTCTTATGTATGGAAGTGTCACTCACGGAAACACAATTTATGCACTCACACACTCATAATGAATGCATGTGGGTGTCGCTTATATTATGAGTGCGCTACTTAAGTGAATGGGTCACTTAGGTGTGTGAGTGCATCACTTATGTGTGTGAATGCATCACTGATGTGCATGAGTAGATTGGTTTTTTAGATGTGTCAACTACGTGTGTAAATATTATTTATGTTAGTCATGTAACTTACATGACTGTGACCATTTAATGCAATCTCAAAAATTGTCTTAATACTAGCAATTTTAACTTTGACACAAATTTTTGCGCCTTCGTATGTGCTTTTCAAAGCAATTACATTCCCAAAAACTAGAGATCTAACTTAGTTTCTTAAGCTTCTTCCCAAAAATATAAACAATACCTAAAATGGAGAAGCAAGAAAAAAATTATGATACTGACAAGGCTCTCCTTTTTATGAAACAAATCAAATTCATGTAGACAACATTCCCACTCAACCCTAATCATGCTATGGTTAAGGGTCTTGCATTTTAGGTCTATTACTTCTTATGTTTTTTTTTTAGCATTATTATAAAATCTAGTTTTGACCTCTTGCAATAGACTTTTTATGAATGAGCATATCCATTGCATCTCTTCTCGAGGATAAATTACCTAGATTCTTTTCGCTTCATATATTATGTATAATGTGATATCTGCCACTTAATGATTCATTAATAGAATTTGGTTTGATTGTAATACTATGCTTTCAATATTATATCGTAGTGTGTTTTTTATGCAATATTTTTTTTTTCTCATTTTGTTCTCAACATAACCTAGATCAATGGCATTAAGAAAATCTCCTCCCTATTATTTTTCCATGAAGTCCCCCAAGAAATTCAGGTTATAATTGCCCCAACAAAGTTAGGTTATAAGGAGTTGGGCTTGAAACTAGGTGAGCATGGTTGAGACTTTCATGCCAACTCCAACAACCTCATGTATCAAGCAAAGTAAATAAATTCAATAAATTAGGAGATCTAATCAAGTTGTTGCTGTGAGTAACCCTTGAGTGATAGAAGAAAGATATGATGAATCATTTTCCCTAAATCCTTGATGATCCCTAATAATCCTGGAGACATATTCAACATACAACCATTTCGAAGCCTACAAAACCCGTCAAGATACAAGTTAATTTTTACATCCTTTATTTAAATCCTTGATAATTGTAGGAGCTTTATATAGATGATTAAATATGATAGAGGGTTATTTCTTTGTTCACAACTTTTCTAATTGTTGGAAGATTATTTTCGCACTTTTGAAGTCCCTTCTCCATGTAAAATATTAGTGGGATACTTATTATTTGCAAGAAGCCAAATATTCTCCATTATATTCTTTGTCACTTGACAGGTTCGCTAACACCTATCTATTGCTCTCAACATAATTTAGATATTGACAGACTCTAGATCCTTGGTCCCATCAATTGACATATTCTCATTAAGTGATGGTTTTGTTAACTGATCCACCAACCATTAGGAAAATTACACTACAAGGAAAAGACCCTCTAGCAGAGGTTATAAAGGAGGTTTTTAGTGTTATTAAACTGGCCAAAATCGTCAAAAAACATTTGCTACAACATCCGTTTATGGTTACGGAGGTTTTGGCAGAGCTTTTAATGGAAATTCAACAAAAATAAAAAAAAATGGGTGGCTAGAGGTTATTACAGATGTTTTTTTCATCGGTGCACTACTCCGACTTGAACGTACCGATGCGTACATATAGAAGGTGCCCTGGGGCGGTCAAAGAAAAATGCACAGGGCTGTTAAGGTATAAAACCGCACCGGGCATAGTGTTGGTGATACAATGCATGGGGCGGCTCTAATTGGTCTTGGGATTTGTGCAATGCCCATATGTCCTATCAATGGACCGGTGGGTAGACGTATAGAAACGCACCAGTGCGTAGTATCACAGAAAGGAACCAAGATTTATAATTGGTATCAGTATTCGTGCAGTGCCCATAGTTCGTACAAATGAACTGATGCTTATAGACACATAAATTTCGTGGTGCGTAGTATCACACAAACGCACCGATATTTATAATTGGTATCGGTATTCGTGCGGTGCTCATATATCGTACAACGGCGCCGATGCGTATAGACACATAAACACACCGATGCATTGTACCGCACAAATGCACCGATATTTTTAATTGGTTTTGGTGCTTTTTCGGTGCTCATAGTTCGTAAAAACACACCAGCGCGCTTCTTAATACAAACGCACCAGTGTACGGTTACTGACACACACCGGTTTTCATTTTGTATTTTTTAGAAACATCGACCTGTGACAATGCAATTATTGTGATTGTTTTAAATTCATTATTCATCAAAAGTCGACACATCTTATAACAATATTCATATTAATTAAATTCTCATTAATGCATTTGAATGTGATGTTTGGATTAATTTGTTATATCATATCATAATTATTGTGGTTTTTTAAAATTCATTATTCATCAAAAGTCGACACATATATATCTCATAACAATATTCATATGAATTAAATTTTTAACAGTGCATTTGAGAAAGATAATGGAGAATGAAATAGCGACAATGGAGAACGCAATAGAATAAATTAAAACATATTTTATGATATATAATATATATGAATAAGACAGTCTTTATCATATAAAATAGGATAGTTATTGGTATCCCTTTGTCTTTTAATTGGGACACTATGTCCATTACATTAAACAAAATGTCTGATTTCATAGACATATTTCAAAAAATACAACGCTTTGCTTTGATATCCAAACATAGTGATCATCATTCTTCGCTTGAACTGCTGTCACTGCTAGAGCTACTTCCATAACTTGGGTTATTTTTAGGAATGTTTTGTTCACAGTGTTGATTGTTTTCTTCTTCTTCACCTTCCATCTACAAACATAAAAATAAACTGAAATGAGTGTATATACATTGGTGAGAATAATGTAAATTGAAATATTAAATAATATTCATCAATGTAAATCAAAAAGAAAAATGACATACCATAGCAACAATTGACTCATAAACCATACACATTTTTTCAAAACCATGTACCATGCCATATTTCAAAATTTCATCTGTTGGCGCAACTCCGAAATTTGTTTCCTGCAAGTTTTATACCCCATAAAAAATCATATATTTAATATAAAAGATGTTTTTGTTCTATTAATTATAGACGAAGCTAAGTAAAACAAGATCGATAGATGCTTACAAATTCCAAAATTAATTTATGATATGCCAACATATACTCACAACCCATATTTAACTCAATTTCAATGAATTCGTCTGATGGTTCTTCTTTGTATGTTAGCACCTGTTTGAAGACATTCAATGATGAATTTCGTAAAACGACTTAAAAAATACAAAAATTAAATCTTGTTAAGTTGTTATAAGGAAGTAACAAGTACTCACAAACTTAGATATCAACCCTTTTCTTCCTTGTCGTCCTGTCTTATGTGCTGAATGGGTTCCATTTTCTTTTCTTTTCTACAAGAAAATTCTTGAGAATTAATATTTAATGCTAAATTATTTATTTATTGTACCTAATGATGGAAAAATTCAATGATTACATATTACATTTGAAGCACGTTGTTGTTGAGATGGCTCCTCTTGTGATGCAATTTTGTCCATTTCTTTGACCATCTCCTTGTACACATTTTTGGACATTCCTACTGGCATATTTCTGATATCAGCTCTTTCATCTTTTGAGATTTTCATAATCTTCCTGAAAATGTAACATGAAAATAAAATATTTAATTTTTATATTGATATCTGAAAAGTAAATATAACAAAAGTGATATTTATAATAATTCTAGACAAACATTTAAAGGAATATAATTACTTTTTCATTCCTTCTTTTTTGTTGTTGTAAATTTTTGCTATTAAAAGTCTGACATGTCTCATTGACCAATTCTCTGGAAACTCTTCCTGTAGTTTAGATAAAATTTGGTTCTTGGAATCATTGGATTAATTTTTGTATTGTAGGTGGAAAGAACGTCTATAAATTCATTCCACTAGATCCCTCAAACTTTTGTAAAAGTTTTTCCCCCTTTCGTTAACTTCCAGCACCACTCCAAATGAGCTAAGGAGCAATTCATTTTCATTTGCATATTTTTTTTACTTTTCGTAGAACAACATTCCTTTTCTGAGTTGTTGGTCCGTGTAGAACATTAAACATATGTGAATTAATAGACTGTTTGACACATGTTATCTAAAAATTTTAAGTATATTATTAATGATAATTAAAAAAAGAAACTCATATTGGATCGATAGTATTTTTTCATTCACCTGATTCATCCTTTTGAAATTTTTCCATCAAGATTTTACGCTCTTCTGGTCCTAGATCATAAATAATCTTATCGAGCTTCATCATTTTATGGCTGTGCATGATACACCTTAAACAATACATATTATTTAAACTTACATATAATTCAAAAATAATATTTTTTATAAAGAATTTACAAAGAACTTGGATTTTTTCTTTTCTTGATGTGTTATCAGTATTTTTGTTACTTGATCTCTTATCAGTCATTTCTTTATCAATCTGAAACTTGTACCATATCATTCATTAATATATTTATAAATAAATTTTCAACTTTTCAGGTAAAAAATAAATCTTAAGACATTGGTGCACCTTTCTTGATGTACGCCCCGTCGCCGGTGCGTGGGGGTATTACCAACGCACCGCAAAACAATATATTAGACCGTATGGTGTGTGGGGTATTATAAACGCACCGCAAAAAAATTGTAATAGACCGTATGGTGCTATCCTCATAACATGGAGCATCGGTGCCCTATTTCACATATGGTGAACTGATTTAACAAAAATTGTTTTCAATTTTTTTATTACACAGTACTTGCGCGGTGCGCTAGGTTACACCGGGTGCACCGATAAAAAAAATCTATTTTTTCCAAAAATTCACGCAATGGATGAATGGATTGGGATCCGACTATGCAAGTCATCTCGTGGGTTGGATGTCAATCTAAAATGAAAAGCCCTAATTCTGAAATCATAGAAACAGGGAGAAGAAAGGGAAAAAACAAAAAAAAATGAAGGGTTTAGGGTAAAAATGGATAAAATTACAGAAAAGTAAGAAAACTGTAGAAAAAGTAAAAAAATAATCAAATTTAATCAAGATATGGTTTGAAATTCTATGATACAGGGTTTGAATCACCAGAGGTTTTATTTTTGATTCTCTGAATACTTCTGTTCGAACGTATTTCGCTGCTCCACAGTGCTCTCGTGCTCTCTTGCTCCAGGTATGTCTCCTGCAAATATCTGGCTGAAAATTTTAGCAAAAATAGTGAAATAATGAAAAGTGTTTAGTATTTAAAGTGTAGAAAATTTGAATAACTAATATATTATTCACCGATATTCCCCTGATCACACACTATTTTATCTTCATGCACAATACAAAATCTCTTCTACCATTGATCACCACATGCGGAAATAAAATCAATTGCATGCACACATTAAAACCATAAAAATTCACACATATGAACACAGTATTTCATGGGAAAGATTAATGCTGAAAACCCCAACTATCTATATATTATATTTCATAGAGATCATGTAATAATCATTGTACAAAGCTCCTCACAAGCTCTCAGCACAACCTCCAATTGCTACACACTAATCAAGCTAGATCTAGCAAAACACATGCTCCAATCTCTGCCACCTGATAGCCAGCCTCTATTGCATAATCAATGCTGTAGGATGGCTCATTAAATAACTTGAACCACCTGGCTTGTACTGCGCAATCCTCATGGGCTCCTCCAATCACTGGTTGTTGCAAATATGCAACAATATAGTCACAACTGATAGTTAACCTGCTCTTTCACCTATCTCTGCACTGGTCTCCACTGAAATTGT
Source organism: Pinus albicaulis (assembly GCA_034641835.2). NCBI lineage: Eukaryota > Viridiplantae > Streptophyta > Pinopsida > Pinales > Pinaceae > Pinus > Pinus albicaulis. The sequence goes on along the minus strand of CM076575.1, from coordinate 1,166,006,816 downwards.
CCATGCACTGAAGTTAACTGATGTATTCTTTAGTTGATTAATGAGTTTATAATTAGTGAATTAATTAATAATTAATTCACACCACTCTTCACTAGTGTACTAATCAGTTAGACTAAATACAACTAGTTCAACTATGTTTAGATTAGTTAAACTGAACACAACTCCATTAACTCCTCAATCAACTCCACCAAACTCTTTTACATGAGTTATAACTGAAGTATCCATGCAATAGCTCCACTTAATCCTTAGGAATAGCATAATTCCTTCTGTCAGCTCCTGTGCCACATCTGTGCACTTAACTGAAGTGCTCCAAGAGAATAAGATAATGTTTATAGTCCAAATATTATTAAGAGCTAATAATATTCGACATATCTATTTTTAGACTGGCAATCTAAAAATAGATTCCACCCAATATGTCTAAAAATATAAGTCCATCTGTTTTTCCCGACTTGACCAACCGTCCACAAATAACATCCTGCAACTCATAGAACATGATCCATATGTCTAAAAATAGACATAGTCTAAAAATAGACTTTGCGCCAAAAATAGCCTGCGGGCCCACTTAGTGAAGGCGACTTCTTTCCACTAAGCTCATCATCTTGTTACAATCTCAACACTCCCTCTCAACAAGATAAGGATTATCTGCCACCCCTATCCTGCCTTTGTGGTATTTGAATTTTCTCCTGGTGAGTGCCTTCCTCAAGATATCAGCATCCTGATCCTCCGTGGGAATATATGAAAGTAACATGATCTTCCGCTGCACACAATCTCTGATATGATGATATCGGTCCATGAAGCCATGCCGCCTCAACTCATCCTCCTGTCTGTACCATGATCCATATCCTGATGTGCCTCTGAGATATCTCAATACATGCTTGCCTGCCTTCCAGTAGAGCTTGGTAGGCTTAACCATAGCTTGTGAAAGCTGGTTCACAGCATAGCATATGTCGGGTCGTGTATTGACCAGATACATAAGCGACCCCACCAACTGTCGATAAACAATGGCTTCCACTACCTCCGCCTAAGTAGCATCCTCCTTCCTCCATCCACCAGGAAGAGGAGTATCAACAGGCTTGCAACCATGCATGTTGAACTTCTCCAGTATCTCCCGGGCATACTTGCCTTGAGAAACAAACATTCCATCATTGCGCTACCAAATTTCCAATCCCAGGAAATAATGAAGGAGGCCCAAGTCCTTCATCTCAAACTCCTTTGCAAGATTAGCCTTGCATGAGTGTATCAACAATTCATTACCTATCAAAATCAAATCATCTACATAAAGTAAAATGATCAGCGACTTACCCTCCAACACAATCTGGTATAGGTTCGGATCTGCCTCACTCTTGGAGAATTCAAGTCCGGTGAAATAACTGTCTATCTGTGTGTACCAAGCACGAGGTGCTTGTTTCAACCCATACAACGCTCTTTTGAGCCTGCACACATGCGACTTGCTGCTGAAGATCTCGAAACCTTCGGGCTGCTCTATGTACACCTCCTCCTCAATCACCCCTTTGAGGAACGCAGTATTCACATCCATCTGATGAATGTGCCACCCCATCTGCGCTGAGAGAGAAAGAATCGTCCGTATGGAAGAATACATTGCGAAAGGTGAAAAGGTTTCCTCATAATCGATCCCCTCAATCTGTGAAAAGCCTCGGGCAACAAATCTTGCCTTGTACTTCTCCACACTCCCGTCAGATGCCTGCTTCACTTTATAGATCCATCTTGAACCCACCACTGATTTCCCTTCTGGCCTCGGGACAATCTCCCATGCGTTGTTTCTGACAATCGAATCATACTCTTCCACCATGGCATCTACCCATGCAGGATCCTCCACAGCTTCCTCTAAAGAGGATGGCTCTGTCACGATACACTTGCTCATAAGAGCCATGTATCCAGTATACTGATCAGGTGACTGTCTCTGCCTGCGCTGTGATGTAGGTGCTCCTACAACCTTCTCTACATCTTGAGCCAGTCGCTCAGCTTCTGTAGTGCGCTTCTGCCCTCTGATGGTTGACGCTACATGAGTGGTCTCTTCCACTCCATGAACTTCCTCTTATGGCTGATCCACATGTTGAAGCTCATCCTTAGGAACTAATAGCTCCTCATCTGCATGCAAGTGTGGCTCCCTCTCAACCGAACACTTCATGGCTTTCTCCTCATGAAATTTGATATCCCGTTGCACAACAGTATTGCGACTGTCTGGAAAATACACATGATAGTTGTGGGGTGTATCAGTGTACCCCAAAAATATCCCAACCTTTGCATTCGGCTCCAGCTTCTTCCCGGCATCCTTCATCACATGAATGTAAACAGGTGAACCAAAAATCCTCAAATGGGAAATATCAGGCTTCTTACTAGAAAATGCCTCCTCGGGTGTACTCATGCCAAGTATCCTGTGAGGACAATGGTTCTGCACATATACTGCAGTATTGCATGCCTCATCCCACAAGTGTATGGGAAGGCCCTGATCATGCAACATCGCCCGTGCAGCACCCATGATCATTCTGTTCTTCCGCTCAGCAACCCCATTCTGCTGTGGGTTATGAGGTGCTATGAGCTCTCTTCGAATTCCTTCTACGCTACAAAAGTCCTTGAATTCTCCAGAGATGAATTCACCACCATTGTCACTCCTAAGAGCCTTCACCTGCTTCCCCGATTCTTTCTCAACCAGTGCCTTGAACTCACAAAACTTTGAGTATGTCTTGCTCTTCTTCTGCATGAAGAAGATCCAACACTTACGAGAAAAATCATCAACAAATATCACATAATACCTGTGCTTTGCTATCGTGCTTACCGAGAAATCCACACACGCTCGTGTGAATTCTCTCGCTTCGGTCGGGCGCAACATCCTTCACTCATGGGTGGCTTTCAAAAATTTTCCCAAGGTACATCCCTTGCACTAATCTGACTGTGCAAGAGTGCCTTTAGGAAGCCCAGTAGAAATCTGCCGCAGTATCTTCAAAGCTCCATGGTGAAGGTGGCCTAATCTCCGGTGCCACAACTCGCCATCATCCCGCCTCACCACTCCTTCTGCCTTGCCTGCCATTGCTGCGCAGCCATCTACCTGCAATTGATAAAGGTTCTTAACTTGAAACCCTATCCTCCGGGTCTCACCAGTTACCTTACTGCGCAGGAAAGCCTTTCCCTCGCTAAATACAACATCATATCCCTTATCTTCTAACATCGCCACAGAGATAAGATTCTTCTTCAATCCTGGAACATGCATCACTTCCTTCAATACGAAGGGTTTACCAGACTCCCTCTCAAAAGAAATGGTACCGACACTCGTTGCACTGTATCTACCATCATCGCCCATCTCGATGTGCACTCCAAGATCTTTCTCATCCATATCAGTAAACAAATATCGATCTCCTGTCATGTGAAAAGACGCACCACTGTCAAGAAACCACACTGATCCCGTCATACTTGAGACCAAGCATGCGATCAGAAAAAAATCCAGCTCAAAATATGAGGCTAAGGCCTCTCCAGCTGCAGCCCCAGCAACCTGCTTATTTTTCTTCTTCTGTGGACAATTAGTGGCGTAATGTCCGTGTTGGTGACAGTGAAAGCACTTCACCTTGGACATGTCCTTCTTCTTGCCTTTCGCACCGGATTGAGAAGATTTCTTGCTCTTCCCCTTCTTTGCTTTGGCAGCCAAAGCGCAATTCTCTTCATCAGATGCCTTTGATGAAGATCCGTCCCTGGTACTTCGCCTTATCTCCTCTGCACAAGATCCAAATCCAGTGCTCCCCATCTCGGCAATTTCTCCCGACCATTGAGAGAGTCCTCGTAGGAATGACAACTCTTCAGAAGCCCAAGGATAGCTAAGCTCACCAAGTCCTCTTCATCTACAGTAACCCCCACACTTCCCAGCTCATCCCTGCACTCGAAAAACTTCATAAGGTACTTGGGTATACTTTCGCCCTTCTCCATTTTTATTTTTCTAAGCTTGTCTTTAAGCGCCAACTTTCGTTGGTCACTTCTGCTTTGGAACAAGTCTGTCAAATCTTTCCACATCAAGAATGGAGAAGATTTGCCATGAAGGCTAGACACTATGTGATCCTCCACACCTTCCAACAGAATCCTTCGACATTTTGCTGTCTTCTTTTGCCATGCATCAAGTGCGGCAGCATCGCTAGAAGCAGGTTTTGGAATTTCTACATCTATGAACTCCTTCAACCCATTATCATCCAGCACCGCCTCCATCCTGTCCTTCCATGAAATATAATTCGAGCTGCCCTCAAGGGAATACTCCTATTGCAATCTGTCAATCCGCTGAAAGGCATCTCAACTTCGACACCAAGAAAACACCGCCTAAATTCGAATTCCACCACAAAGACAAATCCAACCGCTTCAATGTTTTGTACTGCTCTAATGATCAATATCGCTCGATGCCATGTAGAAAATTTGAATAACTGATATATTATTCACCGAGATTCTCCTGATCACACACTATTTTAACTTCATGCACAATACAGAATCTCTTCTACCATTGATCATTAATTGTGGAAATATAAACAATCACATGCGCACATTAAAAGCATAAACATTCACACATATGAACACAGTATTTCATGGGAAAGCTTAAAGCTAGAAACCCCCAACTATCTGTATATTATATGTCATAGAGATCATGTAACAATCATTGCACAAAGCTCCTCACAAGCTCTCAGTACAATCTACAATTGCTACACACTAATCAAGCTAGATCTAGCAAAACACATGCTCCAATCTCTGCCACCTGATAGCCAGCCTCTATTGCGTAATCAATGTTGTAGGATGGCTCATTAAATAAATTGAACCCACTCCGGCTTGTAATGCACAATCCTCATGGGCTCCCCCAATCACTGGTAGTTGCAAATATGCAACAGTATAGTCACAACTGATATTTAACCTGCTCTTTCACCTATCTCTGCACTGGTCTCCACTGAAACTGTCCATGCACTAAAGTTAACTGATGTATTCTTTAGTTGATTAATGAGTTTATAAGTAGTGAATTAATTAATAATTAATTCACACCACTCTTCACTAGTGTATTAATCATTTAGACTAAATACAACTAGTTCAACTATGCTTAGATTAGTTAAACTGAACACAACTCCATTAACTCCTCAATCAACTCCACCAAACTCTCTCACATGAGTTCTAACTGAAGTCTCCATGCAATAGCTCCACTTAACCCCTAGGAATAGCGCAATTCCTTTTTTTAGCTCATGTGCCACATCTGTGCACTTAACTGAAGTGCTCCAAGAGAAAAAGATAATGTTTATAGTCCAAATATTATTAAGAGCTAATAATATTCGATATATCTATTTTTAGACTGGAAATCTAAAAATAGATTCCGCCCAGTATGTCTAAAAATAGAAGTCCATCTATTTTTTCCAACTTGACCAACCATCCAAAAATAGCATCCTGCAACTCATAGAATATGATCGACATGTTCAAAAATAGACATAGTCTAAAAATAGACTTTGCGCCAAAAATAGCCTACGGGCCCACTTAGTGAAGGCGACTTCTTTCCACTAAGCTCGTCATCTTGTTGCAATCTCAACATAAAGAATTATTTTGTGAAATTATATTTTTGAAAATATTTTGCCGCCCATTTTTCAATTTTTCATTTTTTTCACTTAAAGAAAATAGAGTTGCGCTTTTTTTATTTGCGTTTATTCATCACCAGTGTGTCACTTAATCGCACCGCACCGGTGCGTCGTTTTGTAACACCAACACCGATTTGCGATTAAGGCACCGAAATTAATTTTACGTATGTACACCAAAATTTAGTGAACTCCAACCATAGAAATTGAGAATAATATTTTTTTTTAGTCTTGAGAATTAGAATTAGAATTAAAATTGAGAATTGGAATTGGATAAATTCTTGATGGAAATAACTATTCTTCCAATTCATTTTGTTTATTGTAGGAGGTCCCCACTGATTATGTGGAGAGAATTCAATGTGGGGTGTGTGAAGATGCAATACAACAGGGCCCAAGTGGGCAATTGTGGCATGTGAACCTATTATAATTGGCACTTAACTATTTGCAACCAATATGTTTTAGAATATAATTTGCAGATAGATGGATGGCGTGCCAGCAATTAGTACATATAATTTGCAAAAGGGTAATGTTTTGGGAGCAATGACAATGAGTCCTTCATTCTGCATTTGTTAGCAGAAGAAGACCGATTTTTTACTAGACGATGTAGTTATTACATGTGGAGGCAATGGTTTCCCATAGAAAATGAGTATAGGGTTGAGCAGAGGAAAGACATTGCAAAATAGGCTATTACATTAGTTTTTCCAATGGGAAACTGATTTGCAGGTGGAAATATGGTATCTGCAGGTATCTATGCTTTTCTTCCCACAGAAATGGTCACTGGATTTCCATTTATAATACAAGTAGAATTTTCACTGGTTTCATCCACAAGACCACAGCTCAAACAAGTTAGAGATGCCATTCAGGTTCAATTGAAAGCCAAAGATGTGATTTTATGCAACGTCAGCTTTGCCTGTAAAATTTTATATAAGCCAACCGAAGCTCGAACAATACTCCCAGCTGCTTTTAAACACATTCTAGAGAATCTTTCCCTTCATGGGACCTACCAGCCCAATCAACAACGTCAATTGGTCTTTCTCACTTGTCTTTAAGGGAATGAGAATCCTTCCCTTCATAGTGCCTCTTGGCTTTATCAACTACCTCGATTGATCTTTCTCTGCCATCAACTCCGCTCTCCATTTCTCCATCATGGGACCTCTTACCCCTATCGTTGGCCTCAACTGAATGCTCTCTGCCAGTATCAACCTGTACTCCTTCTGTACTCTATCGAGCTCTGTAGTCGTCTGCACCCCTGTAAGCATCTTTGTCTGTCTTTCTGTTTGAATCACGCATTTTCTTTGTTATAAACTTCTCAACCGAAATTTGAACTCTCATCTTTTCAAACCCTCATCTCCTCAGAAAAATTCTTACCCGCAATTCGAACTCTCCATTGCTCCAATACTACACTTTACAGAATAACCTTGTTCCGGTGCGTGCTATTTTATAGGCGCACCGAGGCGGTTTGTAAGATCAAGGTTTTTGTTTTGGCACAATGTTTTATGATGCACCGGTGCAAAAGCGTTCTGAAGCACCAGTGCATCAGAGTAATAAGACGCACCAGTGCGTGTTATGATGATAAGCGCACCAGACTGTATAAAGTTCTTTTTTTTGTATGTAAGATCATAATAAAATAATGATAATTCTAAAATACATAAATGTATTTGCATTATTTTCTAAACTTTATTATGTTACAAAAATTCATATTATTCTAGATTTATTATTTTACAATTATTTACAAATTTACAAATTTAAATATTTTAATAAAATCATTTCACATTAATACAACTAAAATTTTCACATTAATACAATTAAAATTTTACAAATATTTTACATACAATTACAATTAAAATTTCAATTAGAATTAGAATTAGAAATAGAATTAGAATTAGAATTAGAATTAGAGTTAGAATTACAATTTTACAATTTCACATACAATTATGATTAGAATTAGAATTAGAATTTTAATTTTACATACAATTACATTTACATACAATTACATTTAGAATTTTACATACAATGAGAATTACAATTACAATTTTACAATTTGTCATATATACAATTACAATTAAAATTACAATTACAACCATTCCACAATAAATTAAATATTACAATTACAATTAAAATTTTACATTAAATATTTTACATACAATTACAGTTAAAATTAGAATTAGAATTACAATTTTACAATTTGACATACAATTAGGATTAGCATTACAATTACAATTTTAATTTTACATACAATTACATTTACAATTAAAATTTTACAATTACAATCATTTCATAGTAATACAATTAAAATTTTACAAATATTTTACAATATACAATTAGAATTAGAATTAGAATTACATTTACAATTACAATAACAATTTTACAAATATTTTACATAGAATTACAATTAAAATTACAATTACAAATACAAATACAATTTTAGAATTTTACATAAAGTTACAATTACAATTACAATTTTACAATTTGGTCATATATACAATTACAATTAAAATTACAATCATTTCACAGTAAATTAAATATTACAATTACAATAAAATTTTACATTAAATATCATAATATTTAATAAATATCATGGTCATTTAATATTAAATTAATTAATAAACATCACGATCATGATAACCATCATACAAACATCATATTCGACTAAAAAACACATTCAAACGTCAAATTAATATTATATATTAACATCATCACAACACAAACATCAAATATATATACATCTCATGTCAAATAACACATGCTATCACATACACATCCATCTGCAAGCTAAACATTAAATGAACATATCTAACATGACCTAACAATATACATCATGATGATCACCAACATGTACATTAAGTACAACTACAACATGAACATAAAATACATGGACCATATATATATAACTGAATAATGTTAAAAATATACAACTGTAATATAAATGTCATGGATCAGCTGGTGGTAGTACGTCAACATCAATAGCAGTACTAGTGGAGGCCTGCTCAGTCAATGGTGCAGCCTCGATGGTCGATGGTCGACCCTGCTCATGATCATGACTAGTACTGATGGATGGATCAGCTAGTGGTAGTACAACATCAATATAAGCAGTACTAGTGGAGGCATGATCAGTCAATGGTGTAGCCTCGATGCTCGATGGTCTAGCCTGCTCATGATCATGACTAGTACTGATGGATGCTGCAGGCTGCTGATGACTGGACGTGGCTGATGGTCCAACCTCATCTCCATGATGACTGCTAGATGCTAGTGGAGCCTCATGCACATCAGGTGTAGCGCAAGGTGAACGATCATGAGATGAGTCCCTGCTCGCAGACTGTCCATCACGTGTTGTGGCTTGACCATTCCTATAACGTGCAACAGTCCTCCTCAGTCGCGTAACAGATGTTGTAGCTCCTACGACAGGCCGCATGAGGCTATACATGTCACGCATCATGCCTCTCCACATCCGTATTAACCTATCATCGGCCTGTATGTCTCTGTAATGAGCGGGCCTGATGCCCGCCTCAATAATCAATGTAATAAGTTGGTCGCCCAAATCCATCATATATCGAGTATCAGGTCAACCACACCTAGAAAAAGGCGGTACGAACGCACCAACATGAGGAACATGTCTCTCTCCACTGGCCTCCTGATCATGATCCTCGACATCTGCCATGTCCTGATCATCATCAAGATCCACACCTGGATCATGTGGTGGTTTCGGCATCTCCTTGCCATCAAAAGAGCTAATTTCTGCAAAATATATACAAGTACACAACAATAATTAGACAATTTCATTAGAAAATTTAATAAAAACAAGTTAAAGAACATGCTAGAATAAATTTAAATATATAAAACAATAATATTACCTCTATCATCTGGCAGCTCATCAGCTATGAAGAGGATGTTGGCACACCCTTTCCAATCCAATCCAACATACGGACAGGGGACCATAATGAAGGGATGCAACTCATCAACATTGGTTAGTAAGTCCAGTGCATCATGTGATATCCTGACTGGAAACATAGTCTCTCCCCTCTTGGGCATCATCTGCCTCCACATGTGCATCCAGGCCTCCAACATCACCCTACAAGGCTGCTGAACAAAAGCATGCCTCATCTCTGGAAACATCTCAAAAAATAAAAAAAATCTCTGAAGCAAAAGGGAAGTTGACCCTCCCTTGTGCATGAGCACGACATCTATCTAAGGCCGTACAAATCTACCGCAAAAAAATGGCAGACCACCTGACAAGTCGTGGCTCCTGTACTAAAGAATCTACATAATATAGAAGCGAGAAAATAATGCGTTGCCTGTCACTGGTGTTGTGTGAAATGGTCGAAATTAGAAGTGAGAGGCACTGCACATCCTATCTACCAAATGCACCAATACGTAATTGACCTCCAGGGACCTGAAACTCTGAAGGAGACAATACATTTTCTCCAATGTATCTCTGGGAGTAAACTAACTGACTCCCTGCTACACAACTAGCTGGAACCTCTGGGAACGAGGGAAAATCTACCCTTCTCCTCGATAGCCCTATAATGAAATAAATATCCTCCTCAGTGGGTGTGTACCACTGGTCAGGACCAACCTGGAAAGCCTGTCGATGGGCATTCCACCTGTGAATAAGATGTCTCAAAAAGACACTATGGGCCGTTAGGGAAGTAGCCTCCTCATAGAACTTGAGCAGTCCTACTTGCCTTAGGAGCCCCTGGTTATATGCTGTAATAGGGTGAGGGTACACATCTCTCTCCCTCTCTCGTGCCTCCCATTGACGAAACATGTCATACTGCTCCGCCTATTGTTGCTGATGTTCCTCCTCTTCTCTCTGAATCATTGACATGTTAAATCATTTTTTTTATTAAATCAGGCATGTATTTAGGAATACATATATATATATATATATATATATATATATATTTTTTTTTTTTTTAATTTTTTTTTGGAAAAAAAATACAAACTAGTCGGTGCGCCACAAAAACAATCATGCACTGGTTCCGGCGCGGCTTTTTTTTGTAGAGCACCAGAGGCGGTGCGCCAGATGACATAAAACGCACCATATGCGGTGCACCTAAAATTTTTTCAAGCCCCGTTGAATATATATGGTGTCAGAAGAGCAGTGCACTGACTAAAATATACGCCTCGACGCGTATAGTCATGTTAGTGCACCGACTTCCTGAAAAATTATATAGTCAACAGTGCGGTCTTTTACCCAGTCGCACCGTTGACCCTATCGAAATGCCGAATGCGGTGTGATGACAGACAGCGGGGAGAATATATTCATCAACGCACCGCGTTGTTATTCCCATGGTCAACGGTGCACCCAACTAAATGACCACACCACAAATGTTTTTTAAATTTTAAAATGATGCGGGGTGCCTTTCAGTACCATCCCGGAAATGGTGCAGATACCGTTAGCACTGGTTGCGTTGCATCCTGTAAATTTTATAGGCAGCACCGCTTACCAGTGCGAGTTGAACGGTTCATGCACACTGCGCGACAAATTTTTTTATTTTTATTTTTAATGGTTAATTTTAAGGTTATTTAAAATTTTAATCCGCTAGAAAGCTTAATTATGGAAAAACTAGAAAAATACCTGTACATTTCGCCATCGAGGAGGCATATTGGCTGTAGAATTTGCAAAAGAAAATTTTCCCACCGTTTTGAAAAATTCAAGCTAGAGAGTGGTGGCCAATGCACAGTAGTAGTGCGTGCAATGGGTGCAATGGGAGCACTGATGTCAGGGCGGCTCAGAGAAAGAGAAATTGCACCGGTGCTTGAGAGATCTGGAGTACTGAGAAAAGTGAAAAATGCGGTTTTTTGGCCGTAATTTTTTTTTATTTAACCCTGTTTCGGTGCGCAGGGTTTTATAGGCGCACCGATACAGTTTCTTAAGAATGCACCGGGCTGTTTCAGATTTGGCGCGTTGTTTTATCAGGGCGGTTACTTAACACCGAATCGGGCTGTTTCAGTTTTGGTGTGGTATTTCATGACACACAGGGGCGGAATAGTGTTGAAGCCTCGGTGCTTTACAGTAATAGGACGTACTGAGCATGTCTGTACGGAGTGCACGGTGTTCGATTTGCCAATGTTTTGTGCGACCGGTGCTTTCTCTTGTAGAGCGCACCGGTGATTGAGAGCAGAAAAGTGAAAAATGCGGTTTTTTGGCCGTATTTTTTTTTTTTTTTTTAACCCTTTTGTGGTTCGTGTGTTTTATAGGTGCACCAGTGATATTTCAAATGAATACACTGATCCGCTTCTATTTTGGTGTGGTGTTTTATGACGCACCAGCACGGAAGAGTTTGTGCGCATCGGTGCCTTCTCTTGTAGAGCACATCGGTAATTGAGAGCTCTAGAGCACTGAAAAAAGTAAAAAATCCAGTTTTTTTTTGCTGTAAATTTTTTTTTAACCCTTTTCTGGTGCGCGTGCTTTATAGGTGCACTGCTGTTGTATATTATGAATGTACCAGTCAGTATGTGTTTTGGCGCATTGTTTTATGATGCACCAGTGCGGGTTCTTAATACCGCACCGGTCGTTTTTAGTTTGGCGCGGTATTTTATGATGCACTGGCACGGAAGAGTTGTGAAGCACTGGTGCTCTACAATAATACAATGCACCAGGCGGGTGTGTATGGAGTACATGATGTCCAGTGTGCCAATGTTTTGTGCGCACCAGTGCTTTCGCTTGTAAGGAGCACTGGTGCAATGTTGAATGATAAGCGCACTGAGCGAAAAACATCCGCAAAACCCTTCGCCCGCCAAAATCCTCTAGTAACCTCTACTAGAAACGAATGTATGGGTTATTTTTATAAGGGGTTCCTCAAAAATTCCGCTAGAGGGTCTTTTCCTTGTAGTGTTAAGGCATCTCCCAACTAATTTGGTCCAGCCCTATTAATGGATTGTTAACTAATAGAACCTGCCTGTTCATCAACTGAATTTTATGTTAATCGGGCCACCAGGAGTAGTCAATTTCATCCCTTATACCTTGCAGTTGGTCCGGTTAACAAATTTTCATGCTTACGCCCCTTTTTGGGGTTAGTGCATGGTCATGGTCCCTTCCGACATATATGATTTGGGGCTAGGGCTAAATGCTCCCAATCTCCAAATTTCCAAATCAACCTATAATGTCCCAAATTGTTTGAGCATGGAGATACCATTTTCACTGCTTAATAATCTCCTTTAGGCTAGCAAGAGGGGAAAATAGCTAAGGGAACAAGGGATTTTTTCTCAACTCTATTTTGGTATTACTATTATTAAATAAAAGGGGAAAATATTATTGAATAAAAAGGGGCAAAGTATTATTGATGAAAAAGGGGTAAAATTTCATTTAGAGAAAATAAGTGGCGTATCAATAAAATAAAATAAAATAAAAAGATATTTCTAGAATATTGGAGAAGATTCGACAAATATTGTAAAAAGGGAGAGAAAGCCAATTCTCATGCATTTTGATTTATGATTATTCTCTTGACGGTTGATTGGGGCTCAAGCGATTCTAGCATGAGGGTTTCAAGCGAGACTCTCTAACTAGTTTCGGTGGATTTCAAGTGCCACCCTAGCTAGTTCTCAACTAATTTTGGTGGACTTAAAGTGCCACCCTAGCTAGTTCTCAACTGATTTTGGTGGATTTCGAGTGCCACCCTAGTTGTCTTGTGAGAAAATAACATATATTTTCCATTTATGCTTCAATTTTTGGGTGATTTGAAGGAATATTATGAATAGGTCAACTTATTAACCAATTATCAAAGATCTAATTGGTACAACCATGCTGAAATCATTTTCCAACATCTCATTTAGGGTTGAGCTCATTTGGGTGAAGGCCAAATTCATATTTTTGAAGTAGGATGAGTTTGGTATTAGGAGAAGGGCTGAGTTCCCATTTTTAGATGGAGGTTGAATTGATATTGATCAGAGGCTGAACCCATATTATTAAAGGAGCCAATTATTTTGTAAAATTAGAGGGCCAAATTTCCCATTATAGAGGATGAAATTGTTGGAACCTTGGAGGGATGAATTGTTGAGTCTTATGGGCTGAATTGCATATTTTTTTCAAAAGACAAGTTTCCATTGGGAATCCAAATCATTCATTGTTGAATATCAATTTTAAAGGCTAAATCCATCATCTATAAGCTGAGGTTATTCTTGAGGTCGAGTAAGTACCTTCAGGCCGATTTTAGTCACTGTTTCACGGTCTTTCGTTGAGATTGAATTATCCATCAAGGGGATGAGTCTTTCATTGATTGCTAAAGATTTTTTGCCATTATTTAATCTGCAGTCCATGTGGATTAATTTGTTGGAGGATCAATTTTATACCTTCACCTAGGCTGACTTTCCAGTGATCAAACTTCTCTAAGAGCCTGACTTTAGCTTGTTACGGTCGAATTGATTTGGAGGCTAGGGTTATCATTGAAAAAGATCGAGTTCTTATATTTAGAGTCGGAAATAATTCTTGGGGAAGGTCAAATCCACAAAGTAAATTTTGACATGAGGAGGCGAATTACTTGTGCCAGATATGATCATATTTATTGCTATAGGTAGGCTGAATATCCTTGTACTAGCAGGCAAAATTGTATCAGGTTTAACAAGTGTAATTATTTATCACAGGGTTCGAGTTGCCACTATTTGGAGGTCTCATTTAAGTCCCATTTTCCAGGCCGAAATTCACTGATATTTATAGGTCTACATTAGTCTTCAAATAGATTATGAGGGACATAATTATTATAGAAAAAATCATATATTGTTGGGATAATCTACAATACTCAAGGAGAATATTATTGAGGATGTTCCAGGTTCATGATTTGGTTGTATAACATTTGATTAGAATTAATAAAATTTGATATTTCCCTGAAGTTTACTTCTATTATTGGTGTTCTCTATCTTGCTCTAAAAATGTTTGATGAAATGCTTATTCATCAACTATTTGAAAAATTATTTAAATAAATGTTTAAATGTTTGTTGGGTTATTTTAGCTTTGGTACATTACAGTGGTATCATATCATGTTCTTGGACAGATGTGTGGACTAAAGCCAAGTAATTCCAAAAGGTAATAGGGGTAAAGGACATGAGGGATAAAGAATATTTAAACACTACGATAAATGAAATGATGATGATGCAAAGGTTGATAGTGGGTATGAAAAGGTAGTTGGCTAACTCCACATTAGGAAATCCAAGCCATTCTCAATTGTGTGGCAGAGCGACTAGACCCACCATGCCCAAATTTTTGGATAATGCATGGAAAGGACAAGACATGATTACAATATAGGTGGAGTTATTTACAATGGATTGAAGTCGTACCAGTCATTGGGACATGACATTGATGCATCCCTCTCTTTTTTAGAGTTTTTTCATCTAAAAGACAGGCACAAACTGATGGGGTTTTACAAGAGCTATGAAAGAATAGTGGAATGGATGGAAGCATAGGTGGTAAAGGAGAAAATAAAAGGTAGTTTCAGATCTGCAGATTGAAAGGTAAAGGTTGTAATAATACCTATGAAAACATTTCATACATCATTGGGGCTATCATATGAGGTTGCAAAAATTGAGGAAGAGAAATAAATGGTAGGGAACTCAGATTAGAAAATTGGAAAAAATATTGAAGGGGCCATGGTTGAAAAGGAGACACATGGGGAGCACTCTGACTTACGTGATCATGAGGAGAATCATGGATTACATTTGCACCATGAGAATCATGAGCTTCAACATTTGGAGAGCCCTTTGAAGGCTCAAGAGATAGTTATGGATGATATGGGTGCAGATCCATCCTTGGGACCAACCATCGATGAAGTGCAAGTAGGTGTTGAGACATCCAACATGGGTCTAAGGCTTTCAAATGAGAGACACAAAATGATATTTAAGTACCTAAGGTAAGATATTCTAGTGTTGATGAAGAAGACCCAAGCACTTCAAGGCACCATCTTACAAAATATTAATGAGATTGGATCTCAGAGTGGTATGTGTTGAGTCAGCATCAAGCTATCTAGTGTTGGGGAGTGACTAAAGTCCTTAACAAGGAAACAAGGGAAGAATTTGATGTAGATTCGGTACAACACTCTTCAGGAGCACATCGACGGGGTCACAACACTATTAACCCACCTCTCTGCATTGGAAATATATAAGAAACTTTTTCTAGACAGATCCTGGGGGTTAACCAGGCCAGCGAAATAAGGCGACATAGTCTGAGCGTGGAAAAACATTAGCATAGTGGATTTGTTCTGTGTACATGTGTTCTTTCATTCAATCTCTCTCTTGTGATTGGATGAAGAGAGATGTTGAGTTGGTACCCGATGGAGTGGGTTAGACTTGTGGAGGTAGTTGCATTCCAGGGTACAACTCAGTTGCATTCCAGGGTAGTTTTCCTTGGAGTCTAGGTGGGACTCTTCATCACATACTAGAGAAATGAGATGACTATGGCATTGATGGGACAATTAACCCAAGGACTCAACACACACATTCCTTCATGGAGTTCCAGTGAGCCCTAGTGGCCAGTTCGTTTATGAGAAGACTCTAGGAGATGTCCTGGCACATCATCCATGTAAGGGGTTGCAGGATGGTCAATATGCTATGGAAGGAGTGTTATGCATACAATCCCTTCTTTAGAAATAATCAGTCCCTCTATTACAATGAGTGGGTCTAGTAACAACCGTGACAAAGGATACAAGATTTCCTAGTTTAACATTGATAGTAAAATGAGAGAGGGAGATGGCCTACCTTGTATAAATTATACAACATGCATGTATATCTTGGATTCACCCGATATACAAGTGTACTAAATTTAAATACTGAATCGATTCTACAAATATTTTGTGGAATTAAAAACAAAATCACTAATGACATGAAGTAAAGAAGAATAAAATCAAACACAACACAGAAAATTTCCAGGGGAAAGCTTGCTGCTCAAAACCCCACTATCTTCTATCATATATTTAGCATGGACCATGAAACAATTACATACAAAAATCTTCTCACAAGAGCCCTCTAATACTCAGCTAATTGTCTCACATTGTCATATGAAAACTAACCAATACTTAGCCAATTTATTGCCTCCAGACAACATGCCTTTCTTGCGCAATCCCTGATGAATGCAATCCCTAAAAGATAGGAATTATGGCCTTCCTTGACTGCGCAAGTATCATGGGCACTCCAATGGGTGTTTTGTTGCATGTGTGCAACCCAATAATATTACAACTGATAGTCAACTTCCCTTTCACCTAGATCTCAACTGGGTCTCCACTGGATCTGACATGCATGCAACTAATAATAGTAAATCCTTAGTTGCATATGAGATCACTGATTGTGAATTAATTAATATTTTAATTCACTTGATCTCTCACTAGTGTATCAAGTAGTTACAACTAGCACAACTGAGTTTAACTCACTTAACTAAGTTAAATTGATTACAACCTACATTAACTAATGCACCACTGCACTTCGAACTCTATTACAAATAGAATTACTCTGCATGCCTCACCAACTACCTCTAACTCGAAATCCACTAGCTAACTGAGTTTATCACTCTTAGTTAACTATTACAAGTTATTATTGAGAATATATTACAGTTTATTGTCCATAATAATTAAGGGATAACTAAAATAGACATGCACCAAAAATAACACTGTGTGCCCCACCCTAGTGTAGGTTCTTAATGCACTAGGCGTGGGTGTTGAAATTTTCTTGTTGAATCTCAACATTCCCTCTCAACAAGAAATGGATTATCCTTCACCCAATCTTGTGTCTATGGTATTCGAATTTTCTCCTGGTGAACGCCTTCGTCAGAATATCTACATCCTGATATTTCGTGGGAATGTACTGGAGAAACATTATTCTTCTATGCACACAATCTCAGAGATGATGCTACCAGATATCTATATGCTTGGACCTATCATGAAACACAAGATTAATCGAGAGTTTAATGAAACTCTGATTATCACAATGAATCACTGCCGGATCCATCTGAGAACCAAACAAACAAACCAAGATCTTTCTCATCCAGAGAGCATCACATGCAGCTAGACTTGTTGCCATGTATTCTACTTCCGTTGAACTGAGTGCCAAAAATTTTTGTTTCCTGATGTACCAGGAAAATATTGTCGATCCTATGCTGAAGATCCCTCCTAATGTGCTCTTTTTGTTTGATGGACTGCCTGCCCAATTTGCATCCATGAAGCCTTGAAGCTTCACTCCCTTTGTCCATATGTACCATAGACCATACTCTGATGTGCCCCTCAGGTATCTCAAGACATGCTTCCCCACCTTCCAAAAGAGCTTGGTAGGCTTAACCATAGCTTGAATCAGCTAGTTGACTGCGTAGCAAATGTCTGGTCTAGTGCTCACTAGATACATTAGTGAACCAACTAACTGCCTGTAGATAGTAGCATCCTCCTTCCTCCAATTTCCTGGAAGAGGAGTATCCATGGGTTTGCAACTCTCCATGTGGAACTTACCCAATATCTCCTTTGCATACTTGCCTTGAGACACAAAAATTTCACCATCCCACTGCCATATTTCCAATCCAAAGAAATAATGAAGGATTCCTATGTCCTTCATTTCGAACTCCCTTGCAAGATCCTTCTTGCATGAGTGTATCAACTGCTCATCACCAGTCAAAATTAGATCATCAACATAAAGAACAATAATCAATAGCTTACCCTCAACCATAATCTGGAACAGGTTTGCATCTGCTTCACTTTTGGTGAAGCCCAGTCCGGTGAAATAGTTGTCTATCCGAGTATACCAAGCACAGGGTGCTTGCTTCAGCCCATAAAATGCTCTTTTAAGTTGGCACACATGCGAATTACTATTCAAGTTCTTGAAACCTTCAGGCTGACCTATGTACACCTCTTCCTCAATGATCCCATTGAGAAACATAGTTTTCACATCCATCTGATGAATGTGCTAGCCCATCTGTGCTGAGAGTGCAAGGATGGATCTTATGGAAGAGTACCTTGCAATAGGTGAAAAAGTGTCATCATAATCTATCCCCTCTATCTGTGAGAATCCTCGAGCCACAAATGTGGCCTTGTATTTCTCCACACCCCCATCAGCAACTTGCTTTACCTTGTAGATCCATCTCGATCCAACCACTGATTTTTCGACTGGTCTTGGGACTATCTCCCATGCACTGTTCTTGAAAATGGAGTCATACTCCTCTACCATTGCATCAACCCAAGTTGGTTGCTACATTTATTCTTGAAAGGAAGATGGTTTAGTCACAATACATTTGCTCATAAGAGCCATGTATCCAGTAAATTGGTCAGGAGACTGTCTCTGTCTGCGATGTGAAGTAGGGGCTCCTACATTCTATGCAACATCAAGTCTCAATCTATCAGCTTCCATGGTGTGCCTTCTATCATTTCTGATGGATGGATCTACATGAGTGTTTTCCTCCACTCCATGATCCTTCACATGTGGCTGATCCTTCATTCGTGATAGTGAAAACGCTTCATCTTGGACATGTCCTGCTTCTTTCCATTCTTGGACTCAGATTTGGAATGGAATTTCTTCCCCTTCCCCTTCTTCGCCTTGGCATCCAAAGCATAATCCTCTTCATCTTCATTCTTAGATGAAGATCCATATCTGGTGTTCCATCTGAACTCCTCTTGCACCAAATCAGACCATAGTCGTTCCCAATCTGGTAATTTTTCCCTTCCATTGACAGAGTCTTGATAACTGTGCCAACTCTTGGGAAGTCCTAGAAGAGCCAGGCTCACCAAATCATCATCAACGACTATTATACCAATGCTCCTCGGTTCATCCCGACATTGGACAAACTTTGTTAGATATTTTGGTATGGAGTCGCCCTTCTCCATCTTGATCTTCCCGAGTTTATCTTTGAGTGCCAATTTCCTATGGTCGCTGATGCTATGGAATAGATACGTCAAAGCTTCCACATTTCATATGGTGTGGCTTTCCCATGGATGCTTGAGACAATGTGGTCTCATACTCCCTCCAACAGGATCCTCCTCGCCTTTGCCACTTTCTTTTGCCATGCATCAATATTTGCAGCATCTGTCACATCGGTTTAGGAACATCATTGTCAATGAATTCCTTCAAGCCATTGTCTTTGAGTACTGCCTCAATCATGTCCTTCCAATAAATATGGTTTGAGCTGCCCTCGAGTGCATACTCCAACCTCAAGCTATTGAAAACCATTTCGATCTTGAATCAACTGTAGCACCAAGAAAGTCTTTCTGCAAATTCGAATTCTATCTAGTCACAAACTCAGCTCCTCCTTCACACTTGTGATTTTCTGTGCTCTGATACCATGTAGAAATTATACAACATGCATGTATATCTTGGATTCACCAGATCTAACAATGTACTAAAGTTAAATACTGAATCGCTTCTAAAAATATTTTTCGGAATTAAAAACACAATCACTAATCACATGAAGTAAAGAAGAATCAGATCAAACACAACACATATAATTTCCTATGGAAATCTTGCTGCTCAAAACCCCACTATCTTCTATTGTATATTCAGCATGGATCATGAAAAAATTATATAAAAAAATCTTCTCACAGGAGCCCTTGAGTACTCAGCTAATTGTCTCACACTGTTATACAAAAACTGAATAATACTTAGCCAATTTACTACCTCCAGACAACCTGCCTTGCTTGCGCAATACCTGATGAATGCAATCCCTAAAATATAGGAATTATGGCCTTCCTTGACTGTGCAAGTATCATGGGCACTCCAATGGGTGTTTGGTTGCATGTGTGAAACCAAATAATCCTACAACTGATGGTCAAATTCCCTTTCACCTAGATCTCAACTGGGTCTCCACTGGATTTGACATGCATGCAACTAATAATAGTAAATCCTCAGTTGCATGTGAGATCACTGATTGTGAATTAATTAATATTTTAATTCACTTGATCTCTCACTAGTGTATCAAGAAGTTACAACTAGCACAACTGAGTTTAACTCACTTAACTGAGTTAAACTAATTACAACCTACATTAACTAATGCACCACTACACTTCGAACTCTGTTACAACTAGAATTACTCTGCATGCCTCACCAACTACCTCTAACTCGAAATCCACTAGCTAAATGACTTTATCACTCCAAGTTAACTATTATAAGTTATTATTGGGAATAGATTACAGTTTATTGTCCATCTTAATTAGGGGATAACTAAAATATACATGCACCAAAAATAGCACTATGGGCCCCACCCTAGTGTAGGTGCTTAATGCACTAGGCATGGGTGTTGAAATTTTATTGTTGAATCTCAACATACCCCACTCCTTATGCAATCATTTCCTTTATGTCAATGTCGATCCTTTCGCTTCCAGGCTCATTCCTCACTATGCCTTCTGCATCTGAATACCTGTAAGGAATATCACATGACAAAAGATGAAATATACATAGCATATATATTTCAAAGAAAACCACATGACCGATCAAGGAGTATCATGCTAAACCAATTAATATTAACATAATTATGGGAAGAAAAGCATATTTTGTATTATAAAATGAACATAGGGAACCTTACAACCGATGCCTTGATGTTGAAGGCCTCCTTCGGAGTGGTAATCCAAGTCCAAGCCACACTCTTCAATCTCTTCTCCTTCTTCATCAAATCGACAACATGTAGGCGCAATCAGGTAGAAGTAAGGCAACCAACAATGACCAACTAAGACTCACTAGCATGGCACTCTCTCATGGAAAAGATAAGAAGGATAAGGATACACTAATGAGGTGGAAATGCCTTATCTCAAAGGGGAAAATCTTTGGAGATAAGATCAAGGGTAAAAAATGGGAGTATTCGACCTTATCCCAAAACAACAAGTACCAGAACATTGTTTTCGAGAATTCTAGAGGCTGAAGCTTCTTCTCCAATTTTGGAGAACCTGCCTGAAGAGGACCAACGTGACTTTAATGTTGAATTACCATGATGGCAACACTATTCATAGGATAGGGACATGGTTACAAGCGCGAGATTATTAAGGGGAGGACCGTGTTGGGCTTGTAAAATAAGGTTTTTTTACAAAATTTTATAGAAAAGCTTCAGGGCATTTCTCTTTTAGGTCTTCAGGAATATATTAAGCATGTTGTCCAGGATGAACACGTTTATACAAATTTTATTGCTTTGCGACGTTTGTGACATGAGTGACACAAAAGATGACACTTGGGATAAGAACTGAGAATGCGACAAAATACTATGTAACAGATGCCCCCTAAAGCATGAAAGTAGAACCAGAAGTGATGGTTGAATCACTTTATCATTCATGGCAAGGACTTTGGAAACCACCGCCAGGAGACCTGTCAATCAAACACCTTAAAATATATGACATATTTGATATAAACATGCCTAACAAAGTATCTTAATAGGCATCAAATAACACATCAACCGACGATATGGGCACTGTTATCACTCTACCCAACTTCCGAAGGCTGAAAATGGGCTTGAAGAAAGGTAACCACAAACCAGGCTTTAGGTCAGGTAGATAGCCCTACTAGGACTAGAGAGGGCTCTCTCGTTGTCACTTTTGCAGTCAAATGTATGACTTAGTATCTAATGATCTTAGGCTAGGTATATAAGCTCAGTAAATAGGATTTGTTTGATATTTTTAGCGCTAGATAGAGAAGTTAGTGAGAAGACTGTGTGTAGGGGTTTTAGTTCTGAATTCCAAGGTCAATTTGTAGAGAATATGTGAGGCTAGATAGGTAGTTTGAAAGATTTTTTAGTATGTCATTGGGTATAGGGTGAAATGGAAAATATTTTGAATGATAGTTGAGGTGAATTCATTCATTTAGAAGCAAATATACATAGCAATGTAAATCTTGTCTAAAACAGAGCATGAAAAAACATGATTTATGCTCACAAACTTACAAGATAAACATATATGAAAGAAGAAGATATGATATTAAGCATGAATTGATAAACATACATAGGAATAACATATGCTCCAATGCATACCAAAATTATCTCAACACAATTTATGCAAGTCCATCTCTGATTTCATTCCAAATAGTTGATTACAAAAGCTCCACTGCAATATGAGACTATCTAACCCAAAAAAAGACTAAAGAGAGTCTAATTATATAAAATGTGGACTATGAATCCTCATCAGGTTGAAATCCCATCCCAAATGGATCATAAATACACAAGATGAGTCATTCCCTAGATTCTAGGGAAGTTAGAAACCATTCCTTGAATTTTAGCTATGAACTAGGAGTGTTTGTCCCTTACAGTAATTACATATTCCCTCATGATAGAAGGAAAAAACAAACTAAATAAATCTAATTCCAACTCATAGGACAACAAAACCTTGAATTTGTGACAATTTATGAGCTTGACAAGTGTCCTGAGGAACCCAATTCTGATTTGGGACATTTCTGACAGAAGGGTAACAAAATGTTTTAGAAGCGTAATAGAAATTTGGAGGCACTTTTGAGGAACTTTTAGGAGTCCAAATCCACTTTTGAAAGAACTATAAGCTAGCCATGTGTGTCTAGTTTCTAGAACATCTTTAATTTTTCAAAATGACTCACGGGAAGCCCTTCAAAAATCCATTCTCCCAAGGTTACTCCAAAAACATAACAGAGGCTACAAAAAGGTGGCAGAAACATGCAAAATGAGTGGTTTTTGATATTTTTCTCCAAAATTATAGATTTTCATGCCATAGGGGTTCCTGATATGTGATGTACTCATCAAAATACATCCATCCATGTAAATAAATCATCATTTTGATGCCCCAAAAATAAGCATAACAAAAGTTTGATACCCTTCTGCAATGAGGAATTTCCAGAATTGTGAAACAATCACAAAAAATACCAAAATTGATAAAAAATTCTCGAAATTGGTTCTATAGTACCTGTGAGTAATGGGATAAACAACCAAGGAAGCTTCAGCGAACAAGTCCAAGTGTTACACAACAATTTTTCACCGTCCTTGCAATTCCCTGTCCCGCACATTGGAGGGCTTATCCCGTGACCTGTGAGCAGTGACATGATCTGAAAACACTTTCATGGAATTCCCCTAAACATGGAATTTCATTCCTCTGAAGACAAATCCTTGTGAAAAACCCTAAAAATGTCCTTTTTATCCTTGGCGCGACTGCTCAGTGTCATACCCGCGCCAATGGGGGAAATCCTCCAAAGAGGGCGCGCCAACTGGCGCACTGTCTTAGTGTTGTACCCACACCAGGCTTAATAAAGAGTGTTTTTTAAAAATAAATGGCAGAAGATTGACTCCAACAAACTCCTGAACTGGACTCTAAATTGATTTGGGACGTTTGGCTCCGGTTCTCCATGTAGAGGAAGTAGTTTTCCACCTCTCATGGAAGCTTCCTTGAGGATAGGGCCAATCCCATGATTGTAGGGATCCCAACACCCCTTCCACCATCTATATAAGCTTGCCATTTCCCTTTGCAAGCTAGTCTCGAAGAGCCTTCATAGCCTAAATAATGCTGCAATATTCCTCATAGTGCCAAATCAGTAGCAAGGAGATTGACGATCAGAGAGAGAGGCTTGTCCCCATTCCCGAAAAGCTTTACCAAGACGTATTCCGCTGACGACCTGCCGAAGGAAGATTTAACGTCAGAGCTAGGTTGTATTTTCCTTTGTATGAATTAATAATAAGTGACTTTGGTTATGGTTCCACTCATATTGTTCATTATGATCATGAGTTGTGTCTTCTCTGACTGATACATAGTTGCATATATCGGGTTTTACGCTTGTGTTTGTTGTGTTTCTTGTGTGTGCAGGTGTTCGATCGTGGAGAGCGAGAGGATTGTGATCTTTTGGAGCAAGGAAACGAGAGCGCCATCTTCCCTACAGACAACAATGTTGTACTTGAGGTAGGCCTTCATCGCAAGTTGGTTTATTGCAATTAGGAACTTGCACCTTAGCGTGATACGATTGTTGCTAGACCCGATCTGGGCTAGTAGGGATCGCATCTGTCCGCAGAGGGGATTTACCTCCACAACACCAAGCTATCCTTCTCTTTAAGCTTCTTTGAGCCTTTTCTTTAACTGTTTTAGCTGTAGAAATTATACAAATAATATGTATACCAATGGATTCAATCCAATCATATGATATGCTAAAGAAAGATACTGAATCCTTATACAAATTAATTGTGGAAAATAAACATGATCGACAATCACAACAAGTAAATAAATAAGAAAATCAAACCACAACACAGATATTTTCCTGGGGAAAGCTTGCTGCCCAAAACCCCTCTATCTTCTATTGTATATTCACCAAGGATTCATGAAACAATTACAATTTACTCTTCTCACAAGAGTCTCATGCACTCTCACAACTGTCTCACACTAATCCGGACAAAATCGACCAACACTTAGCCAATTTTCAGCCTTTTATCAGCCTTCCTTTCTTGCGCAATTCATGTGGAATGAAATCCCTATTCTTTAGGAATTTTAGCCTTCCAAAACTGCACAATGCTCATGGGAAATCCTATGGGTGTTTTACTGCATGCAAGCAACCTACTAATGATACAACTGATAGTTAACATCCCTTTAACCTCTCTCTCAACTAGGTCTCCACTGAAACTGACATGCATGAAACTATTAATAGTAAATCATCAGTTACATGACAGATCACTGCATGTGAACTAAATATGATTTTATTCACTTGACCTCTCACTAGTGCAACAAATAGTTAAAACTAGTTAAATTGATTTTAACTCACTTAATTGAGTTAACTGATTTCTCATTCATTAAACTAATGCACTAACTAAAAATTGGACTCAATAACTAATCGAATCACTCTGCATGCCTCACCAACCACCCTCAACTCGAAATTCATGAGCTAACTGAGTTTATCACACTCAATTAACTATTACAAGTGATTATGAGATAAGATTACATTTGATTGTCCAATTTAATTAAGGGAAAATTAAATTAGACACACATTTCTTGTTGACTTTTCAACACTCCCTCTCAACAAGAAAGGGATTATTGGCTACCCCGATCCTGCCTCTATGGTATTCAAATTTTCTCCTAGAAAGCACCTTCGTCAAAATATCTGTATCCTGATCTTCCGTGGGAATGTACTGAAGTAACATGATGCACCTCGGAACAAAATATCTGAGATGGTGGTACCGGATGTCTATATGCTTGGAGCTATTATGGAGTACCAAATTAACCGAGAGTTTTATGCAACTCTGATTATCACAATGTGTTACCGTCATTTCCATCTGATGACCAAACAAACCAACCGAAATCTTACTCATCCAGATGGCCTTACATGCAACTTGATTGTTGCCATGTACACTGCATCGGCTAAACTGAGTGCCACAGATCTCTGCTTCCTGCTGTACAAATAAACTGTTGTCGATCCTATGCTGAAGATCCCTCCTGAAGTGCTCTTTTTTTCTAATGGACTGCCTGCCCAATCTGCATCGATGAAGCCTTGAAGCTTCACTCCCTCTGTCCATCTGTACTATAATCCATACTCTATAGTGCCCATGAGATATCTCAAGATATGCTTCCCTGCCTTCCAAAAGAGCTTGGTCTTCTTAACCATATATTGACTCAACTGGTTAATTGCGTAGAAAATGTATGGTCTAGTGTTCACCAAGTACATTGGTGAACCCACAAGTTTTCGGTAAACAATAACATCCACTACCTCACCTGAAGTAGAATCTTCATTCCTCCAGTTTCCTACAAGAGGAGTATCTAGGGGTTTATAGCTCTGCATGTGAAACTTACTTAGAATCTCTTTGGCATACTTTCCTTGAGAGACGAATTTCTCACCATCCCGCTACCATATTTCCAAACTAAGGAAATAGTGAAGGAGTCCCATGTCCTTCATCTCAAACTATCTTGCAAGATCCTCTTTGAAAGAAGTTATCAACTGCTCATCACCTGTAAAAATTAGATCATTAACATAAAGTATGATAATCAAGAGCTTACCATCAACCACAATCTGGTACAGGTTCGCATCCACTTCACTCTTTGTGAAGCCCAACCCGGTGAAATAACTGTCAATTCTAGTGTACCAAGCACGAGGTGCTTGCTTCAGCCCATACAATGCTATCTTGAGTTTGCACACATGTGACTCAATGTCAAATATCTCAAATCCTTCTGGCTGTTATAGTACACTTCTTCCTTAATAACTCCATTGAGAAACATAGTTTTCACATCCATCTGATATATATGCCACCCCATCTGCGCTGAGAGTGCAAGGATAGATCTAATCAATGAGTACCTTGCAACTGGTACAAAATTATCCTCATAGTCAATACCCTCAAATTTTGAGAATCCCTGGGCTACAAATCTAGCCTTGTACTTCTCCATACTCCCATCTACTTCTTCCTTCACCTTATAGATCCATCTAGATCCAACCACTGATTTTCTAACTAGTCTTGGGACAACTTCCCATGCACTTTTCTTGACGATGGAGTCATAATCCTCAACCATGGCATCAACCCAAATTGGTTGTTGCATTGCTTCCTCAAAAGAGGATGATTCTGTCACAATACACTTGCTCATAAGAGCCATGTATCCAGTAAACTTGTCTGGAGATTGTCTCTATGTGCGCAGTGACGGTAGGTGCTCCTACATGTTCTGCCGCGTTAAAGCTCAATCTATCAGCTTCTGTGGTGCACCTTCTACCATGTATGGTGGATGGCTCTGCATGAGTTTTTTCTGCCACTCCATGATCATCCTCATGTGGCTGCTCCACATCTTGAGGTTCATCCTTTGGAACCAAGAGTTTCTCATTTCCATGCAAATCAAGCTCCCTCTAAAGGGACAATTGCATGGCTTTCTCCTCATCAAATTTTATATTCCGTCTCACAACAGTCATCCTGCTGTTTGGAAAATACAACCGATAGTTGTGGGGAGTATCAGTGTATCCCAAAAATATCCCAATCTCAGCTGTTGGTTCTAGCTTCTTTCTAGAATGTTTGGTCACATGGCAATAGACAAATGAGCCAAAAATTTTAAAATATGAAACATCATGTTTCTTACCAGAAAAGTCCTCCTCTGGTGTACTCATGCCAAGTATCTGATGAGGAAAACAATTTTGCACAAATACCGCTATGTTGCATGCCTCTGCCCACAGATGCAACGATAGGCCTTGATCATGCAACATCGCTAGTGCTGCACCCACAATTGTTCTGTACTTTATTTCTATGACCCTATTATGTTGTGGGTTATGAGGCGCAATCAACTCTCTCCGAATTCTTCTTTGCTACAGAAGTTCTTCGAATTCCCTGTGTCTTTCTCAACCAGTGCTTTGAAATCACTCACAAAATTTTGAGAACATCTGATCTTTCTTTTGCATGAAGTAGATCCAACAATTTCTAGAAAAATCACCAAAAAAGGTCACATAATACCTGTGATTTGCTGTCAAAGCTATAGAGAATGGTCCACACACGTCTGAGTGAACCCTATCAAGGATCTCCGCTGCTCGGTTTTCCTTCTTGTGAAAATTTTCCTTTGCATACTTCTCCATGGTACATACCTTGCATGTGTCTATTTGCACAAAAGTACCCTTTGGAAGCCCCGTAGAAATATGTTGCATAACCTTCAAGGCACCGTGGTGTAGATGGCCCAATCTACTATGCCATAACTCACCCTCATCCTGGCTCACCACTTTGTCTGCCATATGCATCAATGCTACACAACCATCTACATCAAGTTTGTAGAGATTCTTCACATGAATCCCAATCTTCTTGGCTTGTCCTGTGGCTTTTTGACGAAGGAATGCTTTTCCTTCACTGAAAACCACATCATAATCTCTATCCTCCAACATAGCGACTGAAACTAAATTCATTTTCAATCCTGGTACATGCATTATATATTTTAATAAGAAGGGTTTACCTAACTGTCTCTGGAAAGTAACTGTACCAATCCCGGTAGTGTTATACCTTCCATCATCACCCATTTCGATATGCATCTGTAGTCTTCCTCCTCCAAGATACTGAAAATTTCTTTGTCTCCCGTCATGTGGAAAGATGCACCACTATCCAAGTACCACACTAAGCCCATCACACTAGACACCATGCATGTGATGAGCGAGAAGACCAACTCAAATTGCGAGGCCAAATCCTCACC
The DNA here is from genome assembly GCA_034641835.2 of Pinus albicaulis. Classification (NCBI taxonomy): domain Eukaryota; kingdom Viridiplantae; phylum Streptophyta; class Pinopsida; order Pinales; family Pinaceae; genus Pinus; species Pinus albicaulis. The sequence continues at coordinate 1,165,978,210 of CM076575.1, read as the reverse complement.
AACTGAAGATCCCGAAGCCTTCTTGTTATTCTTATTCTGTGGACAATTAGTGGCATAATGTCCATGCTCGTGAGAGTGGAAACATTTCACTCTGGACATGTCACGCTTCTTGCCTTCTTTTCCGGTCTCAGATTTTGAATAGGATTTCTTTCCCTTCCCCTTCTTTGCCTTACCAAACAAAGCACAATTTTCCTCATCATCTATCCTAGATGAGGATCCATCCCTGATATTCCACCTGAATTCTTCTTGTACCAAATCCGACAAAATTTTCTCCCAATCTAGAAGCTTCTCCCTCCCATTGACAGAGTCCTAATAACTATGCTAACCCTTAGGAAGGCCTAGAAGAGATAGGCTCACCAAGTCTGTAGAAATTATACAATATGCATGCATATCTTGGATTCACCCGATATAACAATATGCTAAAGTTAAATATTGAATCACTTCTACAAATATTTGAAAAATTAAAAACACAATCGCCAATTACATAAGCATGAAGAAATATCATTCACACATAACACAGATAATTTCCCAGGGAAAGATTACAGCTAAAAACCCCACTATCTTCTATTGTATATTATATCATGGATCATGAAACAATTACATACACAAATCTAATCACAAGAGATCTTAGTACATTAGCTAATTATTTCACATTGTCATACAAAAATTGGCAAATCCCTTGCTCAATTTACTATCTCAAGACAACCTGCCTTCATTGTGCAATCCCTGAATTGATGCCTTCTTGCCTGCCTTGACTACGCAAGTATCATGGGATCATCCAATGTGTGTGTGCTTGCATGTGTGCAAGCGGATAACGTCACAACTGATAGTTTACTTCTCTTTCACCTAAAACTCAGCTAGGTCTCCACTGGATCTGACATGCATGCAACTAATAATAGTAAATCTTCAGTTGCATGTGAGACAAATACTTGTGAATTAATTAATAATTAATTCACTTTATATCTCACTAGTGTATCTTCAATTACAACTAGCACAATTGATTTTAACTCACTTAACTGAGTTAAACTACTTACAACTTGCACAACTAATGCACCACTGCACTTCCAACTTTGTTACAACTAGAGTCACTCAGTTACAACTAAAGTCAACCTGCATGTCCCACCAACCAACCACTTAACTCGAAATTCAGTTAGCTAACTGAGTTTCCACTTCAGTTAACTATTTTCAATTTCTCATTGAGAATAGATTATAGTTTAATTTCCATCTAAATTAAGGGATAATAAAAATAGACATGCATCTAAAAATAAACATACACCTAAAAATAGCCCGTGGGCCCCACCCTAGTGTAGGTGCTTAATTTTCAGTAGGATCAAATTTTTTTCTTGTTGAATCTCAACACTCCCTCTCAAAAAGAAAGGGATTATCCTTCACCCCAATCTTGTCTCTATGGTATTCTAATTTTCTCCTGGTGAGCGCCTTCGTCAGAATATCTGCATCGTGATCTTCTGTGGGAATGTACTGAAGAAACATAATTTTCCCCTTCACACAATCTCTGAGATGATGGTACCAGATATCTATATTCTTGGACCTATCATGAAACATAAGATTAATCAAGAGTTTAATGCAACTCTGATTATCACAATGAATCAGTGTCAGATCCATCTGAGAACCAAACAAACCAACCAAGATCTTTCTCATCCATATAGCCTCACATGTAGCTTGACTCGCTGCCATGTATTCTGCTTCCACTAAACTGAGTGCCACGGATCTCTGCTTCCTGTTGTACCAAGAAACAACTGTAGACCCAATACTAAAGATCCCCCCTGATGTGCTCTTTCTGTTCGATGGACTGCCAACCCAATCGGCATCCGTGAAGCCATGCAACTTCACTCCATCCATTCTTATGTAACATAAACCATACTATGATGTGCCCCTCAGGTATCTCAGGAAATGTTTCCCTGCCTTCCAAAAGAGCTTGGTAGGCTTAACCATAGCTTGACTCATCTGGTTAACTACATAGCAAATGTCCAGTCTCGTGTTCACTAGATACATTAGTGAACCCACTAAATGTCGATAGACAGTAGCATCTACTACCTTTCCAGAAGTAGCATCCTCTTTCCTCCAGTTTCCTGGAAGAGGTGTATCCATGGGTTTGAGACTCTCCATGTTAAACTTATCCAGTATCCCCTTTGCATACTTGCCTTGAGACACAAAAAATTCACCATCTTGCTGCCATATTTCCAATCCAAGGAAATAATGAAGGAGGCCCATGTCCTTCATTTTGAACTAAGTTGCAAGATCCTCCTTGCATGAGTGTATTAGATGCTAATCACCATTCAATATTAAATCATCAACATAAAGAAAAATTATTAAAAGCTTACCCTACACCACAATTCAGTACAGGCTTATCCTTTGAGCCTGCACACATGTGAATCGCTGTTGAAGATCTCGAAACCTTCAGGCTGCTATATGTACACCTCTTCCTCAATTATCCCATTGAGAAACACAATTTTCACATCCATCTGATGAATATGCTAGCACATCTGCGCTGAGAGTGCAAGGATGGTCCTTATGGAAGAGTACCTTGCGATAGGCGCAAAAGTCTCATCATAATCTATCTCCTCTATCTTTGAGAAGCCCCGGAAAAATTTATGGCCTTTTATTTCCCCACACTCTGATCAATAGCTTGCTTTACCTTGTATATCCATCTCGAACCTACCATTGATTTGTCAACTAGTCTTGGGAAAATTTCCCATGCACTATTTTTGACAACGGAGTCATACTCCTCCACCATTGCATCAACCCAAGTAGGCTACTGCACTAGTTCCTGAAAGGAAGATGGTTCAGTCACAATAAATTCTCTTATAAGAGACATGTATCCAGTAAATTGGTCAGGAGACTGTCTCTGTTTGTGCTGTGAAGTAGGGGCTCCTACATTCTCTACAACATCAAGTCTCAACCTATCAGCTTCCGTGGTACGATTTCTGCCACTTCTGATGGATGGATATGCATGAGTGGCTTCCTCCACTCCATGAACCTCCACATGTGGCTGATCCACATCTTGAGACTCATCTTTGGGAACCAACAGGTCCTCCTCCACATGAAAGTATAGCTCCCTCTCATGCAACAACCGCATGGCTTTCCCCTCATCAAATTTTATATCCTGTCGCACAATAGTCATTTTGCTATTTGGAGAATACACACAATAATTATGGGGTGTTTTTGTGTACCCAAAAAAAATCCAAAATTCAGTAGTCGGCTCCAGCTTCTTTCTGGCATCCTTGGTCACATGCACATAAACAGATGAGCCAAAAATCTTAAAGTGTGAAACATCCAGTTTCTTACTAGCGAAAGCTTCTTCAGGTGTACTCATGCCAAGCACTCTATGAGGACAATGGTTCTGCACATAAACCGTAGTGTTGCATGCTTCCGCCCACAAATGAATTGGTAGGCCCTGATCATGCAACATCACTCGTGATGCACCCACGATCATTTTGTTCTTCCTCTTCGCGACCCCATTCTGCTGTGGGTTATGAGGCGCTATGAGTTCTCTTCGAATTTCTTCTTTGGTGTAGAAGTTCTTCAATTCATTAGAGATTTATTCTCCACCATTATCGTTCCTAAGAGCCTTCAATTTATTCCTCAACTCTTTCTCCACCAATGCCTTAAAATCAAAAAACTTAGAGAATGCTTGATATTTCTTCCGCATGAAGAAGATCCAACATTTTCGAGAAAAGTCATCAACAAATATTACATAGTACTTATGTTTTGTTGTTGAAGCAACCGAGAATGGTCCACACACATCTGTGTGAACTCTCTCAAGGATACCCGAAGCATGGTTCTCCTTCTCATGAAAGGTGGACTTTACATACTTCCCCATGGTGAAACCCTTGTACTGATCTAACTGAGCAAGTGTTCAAGTCTAGTAGATATTTGCTGCATGACTTTCAAGGCTCCATGATGAAGATGGCCCAATCACCTTTGCCATAATTCGACCTCATCCCGACTCACCACTTTCTCCACCTTTCCCACCATGGTAGCACAATCATATACCTCCATCTTGTAGAGATTCTTAACTCGAATCCCTATCCTCTTGGCTTGACCTATTGTTTTATGTCACAGGAAATATTTTCCATCACAAAAAATAACATCATAGCCTCTGTCCTCCAAAATTTCGACTGAGACCAAATTTTTCTTCAGACTTGGTACATGCATCACATATTTTAATTGAAATTTTATGCTTGACTCCCTCTAAAAGGTAATGGTACCTGTTATCACTCCACCAGATTCCCAAGGCTAAGGAAGGAATCCCAACAGAGGTAACCACAAACCAAGCTTTTGACTTGATAGCTAACCCTATCAAGCTGGAGAGGGCTCTCTCCAAAAGGGTCACAGATAGGAGGGCTAGAGAAATTAAGGTTTTAAGGTAGGTAATGAGTGCAAGGGGTTGTTTTTATTTTTGGTTTGGTTGGGTAAATCAGTAGATAATGAAAATAGATCAAGGAAAGGCTAGGTCAAGGCAAGAGACAAAAAGGGTTGCAGGGATGAATGGGGCAAGGTAGGTAAAATGTAAATCACTTGAGGAAAATTGTTATGGGATGGTTTAGAAAATGTAAGAAGGTTGAGGGAAGCATAGAAGATGAATTTCTCTCAGACAGAAGTCATGAAACAAATTTATCACCAGTTATCCAAAACATAACATGACTAACATGAATTCAGAATCTTACACTTACAAAAGGTCATATCATATAAATGGAAATGAAATGAAAAACACATTAACACATATGTAACTAAAGAGGAAACAATGAAGGAAATTTAATACCACAAGTATCCCATAAATATAGCTGCAACTCCTCTTGTATTAATGGCCAAAAATGAATACAAAGTCTTCTTGATCCACAAAGAAAAATGAAACTGATTCCAACAATTCCCACTCTTGAAAATGAGTCAAAATGACATGATATAGGCCTAAAAAAACCTCTCCCAACCTCAGGGGTCGAATCCATAAGAGGAGGAGCTGATCCACTAAAGTCTAAACTAAAACCTAGAGTGTAGGGTGGTCAAAGTGACTCAACCCTAACTTTTTGCAACTGATTCATTACACCTCATATGATTGATTTACCTAATGTATTTACCCTAGTAAATTGTAATAACATGATAATTACATTCATATTCATAATTTACATAGGTAAATTCAAATTTTCCCAAAGTAAAAACCAAAACTGGAGTGAAACTCAGAAAATTTCTGAAGACTGCAAAAGCACAATTTCCTTGTAAAACGCGCAACGTCCAGGCAGAAATAATGACCTCTGTTCAAGGCTGAATTTGAGTGCCTTACCGATGTCAAAATATGCTCCATAATGGCTCGTTGGAAATCCTTTTGAGTCTAATTTCCAGAAATACCTCCAGTTTTCAAAATGATGCCCATTTTCCATGTCAAAAACTACTTCTCCCAAAACTAGTAAACGAGTAGCGACCAGGGTGCAGAAATGCAGAGTTTTGTTGCAGGAAACTTTTGGAGGACTTCCTCAACTCCAAATTGAGATCATGATATCTCATTGGAGATATTATTCTATATGAGTTCTAAATATACCTTTTTTTAGGATTGGAATTGATTTTTCTTGTAAAAAGTTGATTTTCCCAAAACTTGTCAAAAAGTGCTCAATGAGGGTGCATAAATGCAGTGTGATGTTTCAGGCAACTTTTAGAGGCCTTAATCACATAAAAATTGAGCTGAAGATAGATAATTGGAAATATATCTCAGTCTAGGTGTCATTTTCATTATCAATCAAGTCATTTGGACACTCCAGCTATGAGAAAACTTGATTTTCCCAAGGTCACTCCAGAAGTGCAACAACTCTCTTATGGCACCTGTATTTTTGAAATTTATGTAAAAAATGATGAATGTGTAAAATATGAAGGAGTTTTTTCTTCCTTGACATATTATGGACAAAAACCTCGCTCAATTTTGTTAAATTCATATTTTTTTGGTCAAAAACATATTTTGAAGTAAAACTGGCCCTATAAGTGGCAAATAACTTGACCCTAGGAATGATTTCGTAAAAATTGATGGAGACATGATATTTATGAGCTGAAATGACCTCATACTTACTGAAATGAACTCCCTTATGCTTCCTCTGCTTAGATGTCTCTGATTCCATAGCAAACCCTAGCTCAGTGGGAGAGGAAATTAGGGTTTAATGCTTGTAAAAAATGATCACTTGGGCACCCTTGGGAAAAGACAACTCCCTTTGACATTTGATCAATTGATGAACTAAAAACTCTTGCACTTTTGAATTTGATGTGTTGGAACATGGAACTATGAGTTGGCATCCTTGGGAACTAAGTACTTATTACATTTGAATTGACATAAAATTACATGAATAAATAAAAATTACATCTTAGTTTTCATATCAAAATGACATTTTGACATGAAAATCATATAAAAAATTACTACTTAAAAAGTATAATATTTATATATTGATAATTTTATGAAGATGGTAATATAATGTCAATTAATCACTCTCACATTTTTTTTTCTGAATTTATTGGGATGCAATGGTGCATTTTTGGACCTTGAAAAACAAAGCCCTAATGACCTAATGGGACCTTGAATGACCTGACTATCATAATTGAATTTGACTGAGATAAGACATGATGAAATGAGCTTTTCATAGGTGTTTTTATGCTCAACAAAACATGAAGGTGAGTCAACAACTTTGATTTTCTGAGGGAGAGTGAGGATTTATTGGGTATGGCTACCATCAGTGAAACAATTTTTAGCATGACCTGATGGAATGATATAAAAATTTCAGAGTGGGACACCTAAAATGAGATTGAAAAGAGTGATATTGATCATTGATGGTAGAATTCATATTTTGACACTAATAATACCAATCCTGGTAGCACTGTACCATCCGTCATCGCCCATCTCAAAATGCATATGGAGATTTTTCTCCTCCAAGTCACTGAAAAGTTCCTTATATCCTATCATGTGAAAGGAAGCACCACTATCCCAATACCACACCGATCCCAATGCACTTGAAACCATGCATGCAATCAAGGAGAAGTCAAGCTCAAATTTCTAGGCAAGGGCCTCATCAGCTGCAACTCCAACAACCTTCTTGTTCTTCTTCTTTTGTGGACAGTTAGTAGCAAAATTCCCATGTTTGTGACAATGAAAACACTTCACCTTGGACATGTCCTGCTTCTTTCCTTTAGACTCATATTTAGAATGAAATTTATTCCCCTTCCCCTTATTCACCTTGGAAAACAAAACAAAATCCTCTTCATCATCATTCTTTGATGAAGAGCCATCTCTGGTGTTCCACATGAACTCCTCCGGCACTAGATCCGACCACAGTCGTTCCCAATCTGGAAAATTTTCCCATCCTTTGACAGAGTCTTCATAACTGTGCCAAATATTAGGAAGTCCTAGGAGAGAAAAGCTCACGAAATCATCATCGATGACTGTTATTTCCACACTCCCCAGTTCATCTCGACATTAGACAGACCTTGTGAGATACTTTGGAATGGTGTTGCCCTTTTATATCTCGATATTCCTAAGTTTATATTTGAGCGCCAATTTCCTATGATCGCTACCACTTTGGAATATATCCATTAAATCCTTCCTCATAGCATATGTTGTGGATTTCCCATGGAGACTTGAGAAAATGTGGTCTCATACTCCCTCCAACAGAATCCTCCTCGCCTTTGCCACTTTCTTTTGCCATGCATCAAGATTGGCAGCATCTGCAACATTTGGCTTAGGAACATATTTTTCAATGAATTTCTTTAATCCATTTTCTTCGAGTACCGCCTCCATCCTGTCCTTCCAAGCAATGTAGTTTGAGATTCGCTCGAGTGCATAATCTAACCTCAAGCCATTGAAATCCATTTCGATCTTGAATCAGCTGTAGCACCAAGAAATTCTTTCTGCAAATTCAAATTCTATCGAACCACAAAATCAGCTCCTGCTTCACTTCTGTAATTTCCTGTGCTCTGATACCATGTAGAAATTATACAATATTCATGTATATATTGGATTCACTTGATCTAACAATATGCTAAAGTTAAATATTGAATCACTTCTACAAATGTTTGCGGAATGAATAACACAATCACCAATTACATAAGCATGAATAAATATCAATCACACATAACACAGATAATTTCCTGGGGAAAGATTACAACTAAAAACCCCACTATCTTCTATTGTATATTATATCATGGATCATGAAATAATTACATACACAACTCTAATCACAAGAGCTCTCAGTACATCAGCTAATTGTCTCACACTATCATACAAAAATTGGCAAATCCCTTGCTTAATTTACTGTCTCTAGACAACCTGCCTTCATTGCGCAATCCCTGAATTGATGCCTTCTTGCTTGCCTTGACTGTGCAAGTATCATGGGCTCATCTAATGTGTGTGTGCAAGCAGATAATGTCACAACTGATAGTTTACTTCCCTTTCACCTAGAACTCAACTGGGTCTCCACTGGATCCGACATGCATGCAACTAATAATATTAAATCTTCAGTTTCATGTGATATCACTACTTATGAATTAATTAATAATTAATTCACTTGATCTCTCACTAGTGTATCTTCAGTTACAACTAGCACAACTGAGTTTAACTCACTTAACTGAGTTCAACTACTTACAACTTGCACAACTCATGCACCACTTAACTTCCAACTCTGTTACAACTAGAATCACTCAGTTACAACTAAAGTCAACCTGCATGTCCCACCAACCAACCACTTAACTCGAAATTCACTTAGGTAACTGATTTTCCACTTCAGTTAACTATTTTCAAGTTCTCATTGAGAATAGATTATAGTTTAATTTCCATCTAAATTAAGGGATAATAAAAATATACATGCATCTAAAAATAGACATACAACTAAAAATAGCTTGTGGGCCCCACCCTAGTGTAGGTGCTTAATTTTCACTAGGATCAAAAATTTTTCTTGTTAAATCTCAACAAAGTCATCATCCGCTACAGTAATTCTGACACTCCAAGGCTCATCTCAGCATTGGACAAACTTGGTTAAATATTTTGGAATAGTGTCGCCTTTCTCCATTTTGATTTTCCCGAGGTTGTCCTTCAGTGCCAATTTTCTGTGGTCACTACTACTCTGAAACAGATATTTCAAAGGATTCCACATTACATATGGAGTCGCTTTTTCATGGAGACTTGAGACAATTAGGTCTCATACTCCCTCCAATAAGATCCTCTTCGCCTTTGCAACCTTCTTTTTCCAAGTATTAAGAAGAGAGGAATCTGCTACTGCGGGTTTGGGAATGTCATTATCAATGAATTATTTCAACCCATTTTCCTTTAGAAATGCCTCCATCATGTATTTATACACAATATAATTAGAACTTCCCTTGAGTACATATTCCAATCTCAAGCCATTGAAATCCATCTTGATCCACCTATCGCACGAACGAATATTTTTTCAAATTCGAATGCCATTCAACACAAACTCAATTTATTCTCCACTATAGTGATTTCCTCCACTCTGATACCATGCATAAATTATACAAACAATATGTATACCAATGGATTCAATCCAATCATGCGATATGATAAAGAAAGATACTAGATCCTTCTACAAATTAATTGTGGAAAATAAACACGATCACCAATCACAACAAGTAAAGAAAGAAGAAAATTAAACCACAACACATATATTTTCCCAGGGAAATCTTGCTGCTCAAAACCCCTCTATCTTCTATTGTATATTCACCAAGGTATCATGAAACAATTACAATGCACTCTTCTCACAAGAGTCTCCTGCACTCTCACAACTATCTCACACTAATCCAGACAAAATTGACCAACACTTAGCCAATTTTTAGCCTCTGCTCAGCCTGCCTTGCTTGCGTAATTCATGTGGAATGCAATCCCTATTATTTAGGAACTTCAACCTTCCAAAATTGAGAAATTCTCTTGGGAAATCTTATGGGTGTTTTACTGCACTCGGGCAACCTACTAATGATACAACTAATAGTTAACATCCCTTTAAACTCTGTCTCAACTGGGTCTCCACTTGAACTGACATGAATGAAACTATTAATAGTAAATCATCAGTTACATGACATATCACTGCATGTGAATTAAATATGATTTAATTCACTTGACCTCTCACTAGTGCAACAAATAATTACAACTAGTTAAAATGATTTTAACTCAATTAATTGAGTTACCTGATTTCTCATGCATTAAACTAATGCACTAACTGCAACTTGGACTCAATAACTAATCAAATCACTCTGCATGCCTCACCAACCACCCTCAACTTGAAATTCATGATCTAAGTGAGTTTATCATAATCAGTTAACTATCACAAGTGATTATGAGATAAGATTACATTTTATTGTCCAATTTAATAAAGGGAAAATTAAATTAGACACACATTTCTTGTTGACTTTTCAACATTAGCCTTATTTGAGAAATTGTGTTCTTAGTGCGATAATTATTTTCATGTGTCTTTGCAATTTATTGTCCTTCTTATCCCTCTTCAAGAGCTTCTCCAAATTCTCATTTACCCTTGAGAACCAAAACTCTCTATCTTCATTAATCTCCATGGATATAAGCTCATCAAAGGTGAACCCTTTAGGTGGATGAGCTGACTGTCTTTGTAGCTCTAGCGCCCTTTTGAGGCCTCTTGTTTATGGCCTTCTTGATTGAATTTCAGCCTCCATATCCTACATTTGGTCAACATCAATAACCTCCTTTCCTTTACCTTTGACTGCCTCTAGGTCTGGCTTGGGCTTGCTTTGTAGGAGTTGCTTCACTTTCAATTGAAAATTTTATTGCTTCAAAAAAGTGATTTAAGAACTTGCAATGGAAAACATCTTCTTCAATTATGCTATTTCCTCATATTTCTCTCTGATTATCTCTTCAACAGATTTTACCTCCACTTGCTCTGCTACCTCAACCTCCAATGGCGCTGATTCACTATGCTGATGCATAAGAGGCTGCTCCTCCATTTCACTTTGTTCAAAAATGGTCTCAAATGTAAGAAAATTTTTGGCAGAATTGGGCGCAAATATATGTCTCTTCCCTTTCTCATAGGTGTGAGTAAACTAAACAACCCTAGGAGCATCTGAAAGCTGAGTTGGCATGCTAGAAGCGCAAACCTCCATTGGCTGTGCTGATGATGTACTAGGCAATATAGAAGGGATAATGGTAGGCGCTGTTGATAATCTCTCCAAGAATTTTTCCCAAGTCATGTTGATGGAGGAAAGGTGATGCAGTACAATGAGCTTGATTAGACCATGATGAAAAAGACTAGTGTGATGATATTGTTTTCTACTCTGAACCTTATCAGTCATCTTAATCAAATTGCTGTAAAAATAATATGGAAAATCAAGTGTTTTGACAAAGGTGACATGCATTAACAGCTTGATATGATACCTATACAACCTGGAAAATATCCCTTCACATGTGAAGTACTTTATTATGAACACCATCAAAGGATCATACTTGTTTCTGAGGTGTCTGAAAGGAAAAAGTAATTTGGCTCCTCTCTAGCATGAGGCTTGAGAAATTGTTTGTAGTTTTCATTGTCTAACTCCATACCTTTGAACCACTACTCTCCCTGGAAAGGGATACTTGTTGCTGAAGAAATTAGGTCTGATGATAGGCCGATCTCCATACTTGCAATAGTGACCTTTCCCATGCTGAATCTTGTAGCAAATAGGTTGGTCAATTGAAGATGATACCCTTCTTCCATGAGCCTTTCACAAAATCTCAAGCACTGATCCCTCTCAAAGCATCTTCTAGCCAATGGCGAGGCGTTGATTTCATGCATTGTGAAGGGTTATAGCCTAAGGTGGCTTCCTCCATTTAAGCTCTTATTCTCACTTTCCATTTTTTTTGCCAATGGAATGATGAAAACCCTAGAGTGTTGATGAGATGGGTAAATGTATGGAAATCTCGAAAAATAGAGTGTAGGAAAGTGTGAGTTTAGAGGATGAGATGAAGGATCATGGAGCTAAGAAAAATTCTGGAAAAAATTGAGTGGATTGAGTTGTATGTTAGCTCCAAGTTGTGGGTGGAATGAGGGAGAATGAGTGTGAGGAAGGTAGAAAAAAGATGAAAAAATAGGGAATTTGCAATTTTAGATTGTGAAAATAGCTAGTGTATAGGTGAGGTAAATTTAGAAGGTGAAATGAGGGTCATGGAGCTGTGAAAAAAAGATAGAAAAAATTCTATGCATACGGTAGCATGTTAGCTCCATACTGTAAGTGGAATGAGGCCCTGAAAGAAACAATGGTGGGGCCCCAAGTGGAATAGGCGGGTGGCCACCAATATCCACCTGGATCATTCCACCCCCCTTAGGAAGCAATGGCCCCCATTGCGTTGAGTTCCTCCATGATATGAGGAAAATTCTGCTGAACTTGGTCCCTGGTGAACCACTTGCCTTGGTGCAGGAGTTAGCCAACTTTGATAACTCGACATGGTTGGATCTTCTGCTAGAAAGTGTTCTTGATTTGCATGTCCATGATACAATCTGTGGTGGCTTGTTCCATGCAGTCTAGGTTTAACTCTGTTGGTGTGAGTTGTTCTGCAATGTCGGAGGTGTCTAGTAGAGGTGGGAAGCAGGGTTGAAGGCGGTCCACATTGAATACTGGGTGCAGACCAAGGAATGGTAGAATATTGAGCTCGAAGACATTATTGCCTACAACCTTGGTGATGATGTATGGCCCATATCAGAGTGGGCGAAGCTTGTGGTGGGGTCCAGTGAGGCACTCCTTCTGCAAATGTAGCCACACTTTTTCGCCCACCTAGAATTTGTGTGGCACCCGATATTGATCATGTCACTGCTTTTACTTAGCATAGGCTCTGTCCCATATGTCATGAACCTGCTGGCGGATGTGTTGAATGTGCTAAATGAAGTTGTTCACTTTTTCAGCTTCAGACTGGACATGAGCCGAATCAGCTCGAGTAGCCACAAATGGCATGGATATGTCAATGGGACATAGTGGTTGGAACCCCAGGTTGACCTGAAAGGGGTTGTGGCCAGTTGAGATGTGGAGAACCCGACTATAACTGTGTTGTAAATAGGGAAGGATGTCATCCCATGTGCATGGATGCTTTGAATTGTACATGTGCAGAATGTGTACAATCATCCTGTTGACAACCTCTGTCTAGCCATCAGTTTGGGGATGGAAAGTTGTGGAATTGGTGAGCTTGGTGTGTAGCATTGACCAGAGGCTGGACCAAAATGTGTTGAGGAACCTGCTATCTTGATTTAAGAGGATATACTGTGGGATCCCAAAGTGCACCCACACTCGTTCAAAGAAGAGTTTAGCAGTGGATTATGTTGTGATATTCTTCTGGTAGGAGGACATAATGACCATCTTCGAGAATCTATCGACAACCACAAAAACACAGTCGTTTCCATGCTTAGTATAAGGAAGGCCCGACATGTAATCCATGGAGATGGATTCCCAAGGTCGACTAGGGGTAGGTAGCAGAGTACAGAGGAGTTGCTTCTTGATGGTCAGTTTGGAAATGGTGCAAGCAGTGCAGGATCTGATGTACTTCCCAAAATGTTGTCGAAGGTTCGACCAATAGAAATAATTCTACAATACTGCCATTATTTTCTCAACCCCAAAATGCCTAGCGACTCGACTGTAGTGTGCTACCCAAACCATATTGGCACGCTCGCTTGAAGGAACACAAAGGCGTCAAGGTAGCAGAGTACAAAGGCGTTGCTTCTTGATGGTCGGTTTGGCAATGGTGCAAGCAATGCAGGATCTGATGTACTTCCCAAAATGTTGTCGAAGGTTCGAACAATAGAAATACTTCTACAATACTGCCATTATTTTCTCAACCCCAAAATGCCTAGCGACTTGACTATAGTGTGCTACCCAAACCATCTTGGCATGCTCACTTGAAGGAACACAAAGATGTCACAGGTGACATAATAGTGCATCATGGAGGTGAAAATTTGGAACTTGCGTACCCTCCAAGAGTGTCTTGTATGTGTGGCTAAATTCCAGATCGCTCTTGTAGAGAAGCGATCAATCAGAAGTCTCATGCCCACAAGAGTTGAGAAAAATGGTTAGCACCACGATCAGTGGTCAATTAAGGAAGTCTACAACATTATTGGTGTTGCCCTTCTTATACTAGATGTTCAAATGAAATTTTGCAGATATGCGGACCACTTCTGATGGCGATTGTTCTGCAACTTCCCTTGTGTCCGTATGAACTGTAGGGGTTGGTGGTCTATGTGGATGACCGTTTCCTACCCTAAAATGTAATGCTTCCATTAGTGGCAAGCCTGCACAATGGAATACATTTCTTTGTCATAATTTGGATACTTGCGGACTGTGTCGAAAAATGTCTCGCTGTGATATTCCACTGGATGCCCTATTGATTAAGAACTTCCCCAATAGCATAATCATAGGCATCTGTCTCGATCTGAAATGGTTGTTGTAAGTCTAGTAATGTGAGCACCGGGGAAGAGCAAAGGCAGTGTTTCAATTTTTTGAACGCCTTCTATTGAGATTTCGACCAAACAAATTTTTATTTTGCTCCTCCATTGGTGACTTGACTCAAGGGCCAAGTGATATGAGAGAATCCCAATACGAACCGCTGGTAGAAATTAGCAAGGCCCAGAAAGCTGCGAAGCTCTGTTAGAGTGGTTGGGGTTGGCCAATCCCGAATTACTTGGATATTGGTTGGATCCAGATGCACCCCCCATTCATCAATAATGTATCCCAGATACTGAACCTGGGTCATGCCAAAAGTGCACTTCTCCAAAATGGCACACAAATTCTGTTGTCGCATTGCTTGGAGAACCTGTCAGATGTGGTGGAGGTGCTCTTCCCAAGTCTGGCTGAAGATCAGAATGCCATCCAAGTACACTACTACAAATGAGTTGGTGAATGGCTGCAAGATGTCATCCATCAACCTCATGAAGGTTGCGGGAGCATTCGTCAACCTGAAAGGCATGAATAGCCATTCGAAAAGGCCCTCCTTGGATTTGAAGGCAGTTTTCCACACATCAGAGCGTTTGATTGGTACCTGGTCATACCCAAAATTCAAGTCGATATTGCTAAAATATTTTTCCCCTTTGAGTTGATCCAGAAGGTCATCAATCCGTGGGATTGGGTACCTATTCTGGGCAATAATCTTGTTCAGTGCTCGATATTCCACACAGAGTCTCCAAGTCTAATACTTCTTCTGTACCAACACGATCGGGCTCCCACAGGGCGATTAACTCGGCCGAATGTGACCTTTTTGCAATAGCTCATGAATCTGCCTATTGATTTCATCGTTCTCCAGAAAAGAGCACTAATAGATCGGTCCATTGGGCAACGCACCTGGGGTCAGATTGATGGGTGCTTGACCTGACAGTGTAAAGGCACCCCTATGGGTGAGGTGAAGATGTCCCCGTACTCCT
Organism: Pinus albicaulis; assembly: GCA_034641835.2. Lineage (NCBI taxonomy): Eukaryota > Viridiplantae > Streptophyta > Pinopsida > Pinales > Pinaceae > Pinus > Pinus albicaulis. The sequence continues at coordinate 1,165,962,815 of CM076575.1, read as the reverse complement.
CCATGACCTTGTCCATTTGTTGTTGTCGTGTAGAGGAGCACTGTATGGAGGTCATGGCCTCTTCTTCTTGGCCTGGGGGCATATCATCAGGAAAACAAAATTCCCGGTTTTGGAAATGAGGTTACTGCATTACTTGATACCTAGCTTTGTGCACAAGGTATGGAACAAATTCGTCAGCTCATACACATCTTGATCCCTTTGTTGCCGCAACGTAGTCCATTGTATGTACTTGTCCTCATAGCTCCCCAAGGGATAATATTTTTCCTTGATGGCGTCTTGAAAATAATTCCAAGTGGGTACGATCGAGAATAGAGAGGTTTCCCCCTCGAACTTTTTCTCACAGTAGGTTTCCCACCAGTCCTTGACATGGGGGGTAGCTTTGAGGAGTGAAAAAATAATCTTATCCCAGTCGGAAAAGTCATGAACCACGAAATATCCTTCTAATAGATTCAACCATATATCTATGATGTCTGCATCTATTTGGCTCTAAAATATGGGAATGTCAAAGTTTCCTTGTACCTTAAAAGGAGTTGTGCCTCCAGAGTGGCTGCTGGATGCAGATGTACCTTCGGTGGGCAGTTGTTGAAGGATACGGGCAAAGTTATCCATCTTCACGGTCATTTTTTTTCAAGAGCCTCCTTGAGAAATATTTTGATAGGATCTCTTGCTCCCTCATCTTTATTTTCATCCTAATGGGCGGCCGTTCGGGTTTGCGAGGCTGATCTTGCAAAGGGTTAACTAGATCGAGCCCTAACTCCTTATACCCCAACCTTGTTGGGGACATGCAAATAAGGATCAATAAAGAGCAGACCTCTCTGATCCCAGTGATCCAGATTTATGCAGGAATGAAATAGAATACACATATAACCATAAATAAAAAGTAGTAGCGGAAATGAAGTGGAACTGAATTTTTTTTACAGAGATAATGGAAATAAACAAGCTAGGGCGCTGGTAGCTTATCTCTGAGATGTGGTGGCTACATGCCTCTAAAATGTGTTAAAATGAGGCTAGAGGGCATATTTATTATTAAGAAACAATGGAAAACCCTAAACATCCAAAAACCTAACCCTAGGAGATGAAGCACCAAAAATATGAGCCCCGTTTGGGTAAATTGGTACATCAACTTCACGAGGACGTAACTTTGGCATACGATCTCCCTTTGACGTGTTCAATACCTCGTTAGAAATATATATTCGAGGAATAAAAATTTTGAGTGAGGAACATCTATTTATGACCCATGTTGTTCCTAGTTTTAAAAAAAATACATTTTTTAGGGCCTCAAAATGACTCCGGAAGTTCACGACTCGAAAAAATGCTAAAAATAGTAAACTGTAATATAATTAAGGAAATTGAAAAACTGAAAGAAAAAAGTGGTGGGGCCCCAAAGGGAATATGCAGGTGGTGACCAATATCCACCTTGATCATTCCTCCCACCTTAGAAATCTATGCTCCCTATTGCGTTGAGTTCCTCCATGAGATGAGGAAACTTCTGCTGAACTTGGTCTGCGGTGAACCACTTGCCTTGGTGCAGGAGTTGGCTAGCTTTGACAACCCGATACAGTTGGATCTTCTGCTTGATAGTGTTATTGATTTTCATGTACATGATACAATCTGTGGTGGCCTATTCCATGCAATCTGGGTTTAACTTTGTTGGTGTGAGTTGTTCTGCAATGTCAGAGGTTTCCAGTAGAGGTGGGAAGTAGGGCTGAAGGCGGTCCACATTCAAAACACAGTCATTTCCATGCTTATTATAAGGAAGGCAGGACATGTAATCCATGGATATGGATTCCCAAGGTCAAATAGGGGTAGGTAGTAGAGTATATAGCTATTTCTTGTTGATGGTCAGTTTGGCAGTGTAGGATCTGATGTACTTCCCTACATCCTGTCAAAGGTTTGGCCAATAGAAATAATTCTGCAGTACTGCCATTGTTTTCTCAAACCCGAGATGCCCAACGACTTGATTGTAATGTGCTTCCCAAATCATCTTGGCATGCTCACTGGAAGGAACAAAAAGGTGTCCCAGGTGACATAGCAGTGCATCCTAGAGGTGAAAATTTGGAACTTGCATAGCCTCCAAGAGTGTCTTGTATGTGTGGCCGAATTCTGGATCACTCTTGTAGAGAAGAAGCCAATCAGAAGTCTCATGCACAAAAGAGTTGAGACCAGTGGTTAGCACCACGATCGATGGTTGGATGAGGTAGTCTGCAATATTATTGGTGCTTCCCTTCTTATACTTGATGTTCAAATGAAATTGCTGCAGATATGTGGACCACTTCTGATGGTGATCATTCTGCAACTTCCCTTGTGTATGTATGAACTGTAGGGGTTAGTGGTATGTGTGGATGACTGTTTCCTTCCCCAAAATGTAATGCTTCCATTGGCGGCAAGCGTGCATAATGGAATACATTTATTTGTCATAAGTGGGATACTTGAGGAATGTGTCGGAAAGTGTCTCGCTGTGATATGCCACTTTATTCCCCTGTTGAGTAAGAACTTCTCCAATAGCATAGTCAGAGGCATCTGTCTCAATCTCAAATGGTTGTTGCAAGTATGGTAACATGAGCACTAGGGCAGAGCAGAGGCGATGTTTTAATTCTATGAATGCCTTATGTTGAGATTCCGACCAAAATAATTTTTCCCTCACTCCTCTCTTGGTGACTTGACTCAAGGGCCAAGTGATATGAGAGAATCCCAACAAGAACTTGCCGTAGAAATTAGAAAGACCCAAAAAGTTGTGAAGCTCTATTAGAGTGGTTGGGGTCGGCCAATCCAAAATTACTTGGATATTGGTTGGATCCACATGCACCCCCATTTCATCAATAATGTATCCCATATATTGAACCTGGGTCATGCCAAAAGTGCACTTCTCCAAATTGGCACACAACTTGTGTTGCCGCAGTTTTTGGAGGACCTGTCGGATGTGGTGGAGGTGCTCTTCCCAAGTCTGGTTGAAGATCAGGATGTCATCTAACTACACTACTACAAATGAGTTGCTGAATGGCCGCAAGATGCCTCCCATCAACCTCATCTAGGTTGTGGGAGCATTCATCAACCAGAAAGGCATGACCAACCATTCAAAAAGGCCCTCCTTGGATTTGAAGGCAGTCTTCCACACATCGGAGGGTTTGATTGGTACCTAGTGATACCTTGACTTCAAGTCGATCTTGCTGAAATATTTAGCCCCTTTGAGTTGATCCAAAAGGTCATCAATTTGTGGGATCAGGTACCTATTCTGGACAATGATCTTGTTCAACACCCTATAGTCAATACATAGTCTCCATGTCCCATCCTTCTTCTGCACCAACATGATCGGGCTCCCACAGGGAGATAAACTCGGCTGGATGTGAACTTTTTGCAGCAAATCCTAAATCTGCCTCTTTATTTCATCGTTCTCCTAAAAAGAGCGCTGATAGATCGGTCCATTGGGAAGTGACGCACCTAGGGTCAGATTGATGGGGTGCTTGACCTGACAGTGTATAGGCACCTCTGTGGGTGAGGTGAATATGTCCTCGTACTCCTCCACGACCTTGTACATTTTTTGTTTTCGTTCAAAGGAGCCCTGTTTGGAGGTTGTGCCACAATATTATTCTTTCCCCGGGGGCGGATCATCAGGAAAAAAAATTTCCCAGTTTTGGAAATGAGTTTACTGCATTGTTTTGTAGTAACCAAATAGATAGCCTTAGGCAGTGGTACTTATGGTATCCTGTACAAATTATTTCCCAAAGTAACAATAATAGTGTGAGGACGAGACTCATACATAACATGTCCCTTCCACAAGTATGGTTGACATAATAATACATCACAAACATCAAGAGGAGCAATGTCACATAATACCTCATTTTCGTGAAGGGCTTGATGATGTAGGGAAGGCGGCACTGCTGGCTAACGCGGAGATCTTTTCCTTGCTGAAGCCACTTGATATTTTATAGGTGTGGGCATGCTTTGTTTGGTAATTCTAATAGCGTTAGGACCTCTACTCAAATGAGGTTCTTTTGGATCCCACTGTCGAAAATGCACTGTGGCGGGGAACCCTTTACCTACATCAGGGAGTGGAAGAGACGGTCCTCTTCCTCTGGATCTTCCAGTTCCTACTTCTGGATCTTTGCAGTGGCAACAATGGCATTGGGATCCGCATCAATAATCTTATTCCCTTTTTCATTCCCATTTTCGGGTTTTGATTTAGAGTTGGAGCATGCATCGTATTCAAAAGCCCTCATCTTTGCCACTAGTGACTGCTTGGCCCGACACTCACTTGTGTTGTGAGTGTAAATCTTATGGAACTCACACCACTTTCTCGTGTCCTTCTTTGGCTTCGAGGTGTTGTTCTTTTCTTGCAGCTTAAATAGGTTATCTTGGGCCACCATGCCTTGGATTTGTCCTTTGTTTTACGGTTTGGAGGCACCTTTCCCCTGATTTTGATTCGCAGATCCAAAGTGTTGCTTCTTCTATTTGAATTTCTGCTCAATCTTGGCAGTATACCGGTATGCTGTACTAAGCGAGGAGATGTCGAGGAACTCCATTTCCTCCTGAATGTATCTGTGCAGACAATTGCGGTACTTAAACACTAAATGTTTCTCCAAATATTTCATACCTAGATTTTTGTGCAGGGTATGGAACAAATTCGTCAGCTCATGCACATCTTGATCCCTTTGATGTCGCAACGTAGTCCATTGTATGTACTTGTCCTCATAGCTCCCCACAGGAAAATATTGTTCCTTGATGGTGTCTTGAAAAGAATTTTAGGTGGGTATAGTCGAGAACAGAGAGGTTTCCCCCTCGTCCTTTTTCTCACAGTATGTTTCCCACTAGTCCTTGACATGGGGTGTAGCTTTGAGGAGTGAAAAAATAATCTTCTCCCGGTTGGAAAAGTCATGAACTGAGAAATATCCTTCTAATAGATTCAACCATCTATCTACAGTGTCTGCATATTTTTGGCCCTCAAATATGGGAATGTCAAATTTTACTTGTATCTTAAAAGGAGTTGCACCTCCAGAGTGGCTTCTGGATGCAGATGCGCCGTCGGTGGGCAGTCGTTGAAGGATCTGGTCAAAGTTATCCATCATTGTGTTCCTTTGTTTTTCGAGAGCCTCCTTAAGAAATATTTTGATAGGAAATCTTGCTCCCTCGTCTTTATTTTTCGTCCCCCATGGGCAACCGTCGGGGTTTGCGAGGGCGATCTTGCAAAGGTTAAACCAGATCGAGCCCTAACTCCTTATACCCTGACCTTTTTGGGGACATGCAAAGAAGGATCGAGAAAGAGTAGACTGCTCTGATATCACTAATCTAGATTTATGTAGGAACACAATAGAATACACATATAACCATAAATACAAAAATTTAGTGGAAATAATACTTCATTTCATCAATATCAAAGAAATGAATTTTTTTTACAAACGTAATGGAAATAAACTAGCTAGGGCACTAGTAGCTTATCTATGAGAAGAGATGTGGTGGCTATTATTAGTGTCAATATTTGCATACTTCCACCAGGGATCAAAACACATTTTGCATGTGCATCTTAGGTGTCCCATTCTAAAGAAAATTTCAATCATTCCATTAGGTCATGATACAAAATTTTTCCACTGGTGGTTGTCCCTGTCAAGTGTCCCATTTTTCTTCACAAGCATATGCCTGCTGACCCTCATCCATGTCTTCATCATTTTGAAAACAAGTATGCTCTCATTTCACTTTAGTCAAAATCACTCGTTGAGTCAGTTTCTTTCATTTCTCATTAAGTCACTAGGGTTTCATTAGGTCAAATCATTGCATTGTCTCATTTTCAACAAAGGGCAGTAGAAGGTGTGAAGGTGACCCAGAATAAACTGATGATTTGCTTCATTCAGTTCAAATATAATAAGTATTCAGTATCCCAAAGGCTACCAACTCAGAAATCCACATGCCAACACATCAAATTTCAAATACAAAAAGTTTCTACTTCAGAAATTGATCAAATGTCAAAGGGAGTTGTCTTGTTCCAAGGGTGCCCAAGTCATCATTGTTCACAAGCACTAAACCCTAATTTTCTCTCCCAATAAGCTAGGTTTTGCTATGAAAAAGATAAATGTGAGTAGAGGAGCCATAAGTTAGGTCATATCAGTAATTATGAGGCCATTCCAACTCATAAGACCATGTCTCCATCATTTTTGAAGAAATCATTCCAAGAATCAAGGCATTTTCCACTCATAGGGCTAGTTTCGCTTAAAACTATGTTTCTGACCAAAAAAAGATGAAATTAACAAAAGTGAGAGTGGTTTTTGTCCATAATAGGTCAAAAAAGAAAAATTTCCTTCATATTTTACACAGGTGTCATGGTTTTAGATCAATGTCAAAAATATAAGTGCCACGGGATAATTGCTGCACTTCTGGAGTGACCTTGGGAAAATCAAGTTTTCTCATAGTTGGAGTGTCCAAATGACTTATTTGATGAGTCAAATGATAACTAGACAGCGATATATTTCCAATGAGCTATCATGAGCTCAATTTGGAGTTGAGGAAGGCCTCCAAAAGTTGCCTGCACCAGCACTATGCATTATGCACCCTCATTAAACACTTTTTGACCAGTCTTGGGAGAATTAAATTTTGATAGAAAAAATGAAATATAAACAGAAAAAAAAGTTATATTTAGAAATTAGTTAGGATAAGATTTCCAAAAAACTATCTTGGGCCCAATTTGGACACCGGAAATGCCTCCAAATATGGTTTGCAAAAAGGTGTTATGCGTTTGAGGAGTGGCGTTGCACGTTTGAGGAGTGGCACTACGCCCTTGGTTTGGCGCTGCGTGTTTACCTAGCAGCACTGCGTGCTTGTGAAAGGAAGGTTTCAAAGGATTTTATCACTTCCATCAAGAGCCAAACTCATCACCAAATTCCTCAAGAATTTTTTCATCAGTAAGTAGCCCTAAAAACACCTCTCTTTGCATAAATTTGATGTGTCATTGAAAGATTTGAAGTGTTTGTTATGAAACCCTAGGATTCATATCCCTAACCCATTTTTCATGCACCATAATCCCTATTCATACCCCTAAAAACACATATCAGTCACACATGTTATTAACTCCAGGGTTTTCATAGACCTAGGTTTTCATTTACATTCCATTCCCTCCATTTGCCTAAACTAGTCATCTCATCTCTCACTCCCTTCATCTCATTCCATTTACCCTAGGGTTTTCACTAGTCTAGGCTCCCTTAAATATTCCAATTTACTTAATTTCCCCACACCTTCATTCAATTCACACTCCTTCATTTCATTCATCATCTCCCTAGGGTTTTGACATTAAATACATCATGGCAACCTAGCAGAGGTGAAATTAGCAAGCCTAAGAGGGTTGATTTGGGCACATTGGCACATACATATCAGAGAGGCTTCAAGCATGTGTTTTCTTCACTTGGAGTGAAAGGGGCCATGCCTTCTTCATCAACACAGTAGGTAGACAAAGGTAAGGAAAAGGTAATAGCGCCAAACATTGATGATGAGGAAGGCAAACATGAGACAAAGCATGAATTTCAGTTGATTGACCTAGGTGAGGAAGACGAGGACAAAATAACCAATGTAGTTCTTAAAGGAAAAGAAGGACAGCTTGATATATCCAATTTGCATCTAGAGGGCCTGCTAGATAAGGCAAAGAAATATATTGACATTCAAAGGAAGATGGCAAAACACTATGCCATGAGAAACAAGATTGCAAGGGCCAAGCTCAAATATGCCCATGCAAATATTTGGGCTTTATCTGATCTAAAGGAGAAAGAGAAGTTGAAAATTCTTTTTGAGGTGTCTCTGCATGCCTCTAACCCTTGATTAGCAAACAAATTCACAATTTTGGCACATTTTGGCAACCTTGTACAAATTTTGATTTTTGGACAGTTTAGCACATAGAAAAATTGCTAAACGCGCAACGCCACTAGTGCTGCGCTCTTTTTTGGGGCATCCAATTAAGGAATGGTCAGCATCCACATGTTCATAATGATGATTACATCAACCTCATAAAGTTTCAGAAGATTTGGAGGATAACCGGTCCCTCAAAATGGCCAAAAACCATAAAAAAAATCATGTCTATGCCCTCTTTTTGACCCTAGCACTTTGTGTTTACCAGTATTGGGAGAACAGGGTTTTGATAGTGCAGATGGATGCCATTTTAAAATGTGAAAGAATATTTAGAAACTAGACTCAGATACCTTTCTAATGAGCTATCATGGAGCTGATTTTGACAAGGGGAAGGCCTCCAAAAGTGGCTTACAAAACAGGTCAATTTTTATGTCATGGTGTTGCGCATTTACCAGGAAATTTACATTTTCATCAGTTTCAGTGAATTTTGAAGTTTCACGTCTGTTTCACTTTTTAGCTGGGTAAGTGAAAAATTTACCAATTTAAATGTCATATTTTACTTTTACCTAAGGTATATACATTAGGTAAATCATTAGTTGAAGTCAAATGTATCTATTCTTAAAGATAGGAATGAGTCACTTTCCTCATCCTAGACTCTAGCTTTCACTTTAGCTTTTGATGTAACAACTCCCTCACCTCATGGATTCGACCCATGAGGATGAGAGGAAGTGGTTTTGAGGTCTATAAGGTGTAGGTTTTCAGTTTTTTTAATGGTTGGCATCATTTGAAGAGATTGTAAGTATCAAATATCATTTTGGCTTGGACATTAATGGAAAATTGCAACTATTTTCTTGGGATCCCTGTGGTATGAGTTTTAAACATTGTTTATTCTCTGTGATTGATTTGTTAGAATGTATTGTTATTTTATAAACCATTTCACATCTAAAATATACTTAATTTCAAGTTTTAAATACATAATTCATATTTAGTTATGCTCTGTTTTGGGAAATTCAATATAATGTGTTCAATTTCTTTAGTTTAGGGAAAATACATTTCAAATGCATTCCTTAGCTCTTCACCAGTATTTCCATCTCATTTAATCCTCTTTGAATGTTTAAAACTTTTACCTACCTTTCCTCATCAAGAAGACCGCAATTTCATCCTCTTGGCCCTGATCTATACTCTTGACCTAATCCCTGTTCAGTAAGCCCAACCCTAAAATCAAAATAAAAACCCCTTTTTTTCCTTACCTAGCCTAAAATCCTTTCCATCCAGCCCTCTTGGCTGTGATTCTATCAAGAGATGCCTCTCTGGCTTGGTAGGGCTAGATACTAAGACCAAAATTTGGTTTGAGGTTACCTCAGGATTGCACAGGTTTCATGGTTTTAGAGAAATATCAAAAATACAGGTGCCATGGGAGAATTGCTGCACTTCTGGAGTGACCTTGGGAAAATCAAGTTTTCTCATAGCTGGAGTGTCCAAATGAATTTCTTGATGAGTCCAATGATAAATAGAGAGAGATATATTTATAATGAGCTATCATGACCTCAATTTGGAGTTGAGGAAGGCCTAGAAAAGTTGCCTGCACCAGCACTATGCATTTCTCCACCCTCATTCAACATTTTTTGACCAGTCTTGGGAGAATCCAACTTTTATAGGTAAAATGAACTCCAAACAAAAAAAAAAGGTATATTTGGAAAGTAGACAGGATAATTTTTCCAACGAGCTGTCCCGAGCCGAATTTAGACACTGGGAAGGCCTCCAAATGTGGTCTGCGAAAAGGTGTTGTGCGTTTGAGGAGTGGCGTTGCACCCTTGGTTTGGCGCTGCGCGTTTACCTTGCAGCACTGAGCGCTTATGCAGGGAAGGTTTCAAAGGATTTTATCACTTCCATCAAGCTCCAAACTCATCACCAAGTTCGTCAAGAAGTTTTTCATCAGTAAGTAGCCCTAAAAACACCTCTCTTTGCATAAATTTGATGTGTCATTGAAAGATTTGAAGTGCTTGTTATGAAACCCTAGGATTCATATCCCTAACCCATTTTTCATGCACCATAATCCCTATTCATTACCCTAAAAACACATATCAGTTACACATATTGTTAACTCCTAGGGTTTTCATAGACCTAGGTTTTCATTTACATTCCATTCCCTCCATTTGCCTAAACTAGTCATCTCATCTCTCACTCCCTTCATCTCATTCCATTTACCCTAGGGTTTTCACTAGCCTAGGCTCCCTTACATATTCCCATTTCCTTCATTTCCCCACACCTTCATTCACTTCTCACTCCTTCATTTCATTCATCATCTAGCTAGGGTTTTGACATAAAATACATCATGGAAACCTAGCAGAGGTGAAATTAGCAAGCCTAAGAGGGCTGATTTGGGCACATTGGCACATACCTATCAGAGAGACTTCAAGAATGTGTTTGCTTCACTTGGAGTGAAAGGGTCCATGCCTTCTTCATCAACGTAGCAGTTAGACGAAGGTAAGGAAAAGCTAATAGAGCTAAAAATTAATGATGAGGAAGGCAAACATGAGACAAAGCATGAATTTCAGTTGATTGACCTAGACGAGGAAGATGAGGAAAAAATCACCAATGTAGTTCTTAAAGGAAAAGAAGCATGGCTTGACAGAGACAATTTTCATTTGGAGGGTCTGCTAGAGAAGGCAAAGAAAGATATTGACATTCAGAGGAAGATGGAAAAACACTCTGCCATGAGAAACAAGATTGCAAGGGCCAAGCTCAAACGAGCTCATGCAAAGATTTGGGCTTTGGCCGAGCTAAAGGAGAAAGAGAAGTTTGAAATTCTTGCTAAGGTGTCTCTCCATGCCTCTAACCCTTGATCAGAAAACAAATTCACAAGTTTGGCACGTTTTGGCAAGCTTTTACAAATTTTTATTTTTGGACAGTTTAGCACACCGAAAATTTGTAAGCGCGGAGCACCACTGGTGCTGCACTCTTTTGTGGGGCATCCAATTGATGAACGGTTAGCATCCTCACATTCATAATGATGAGTACATCAAACTCATAAATTTTTAGAAGATTTTGAGGAGAACTGGTCCCTCAAAATGGCAAAAAAACCATCAAAAAATTATGTTTATGCCCTCTTTTTGACCCTGGCGTTGTGCGTTTACCAGTATTGGGAGAACAGTTTTTTGAAAGTGAATATTGACACCATTTTAAAACATGAAAAAATATTTGGAAACTAGACTCAGAGACCTTTCCAATGAGCTATCATGGAGCTGATTTGGACAAGGGTAAGGCCTCCAAAAGTGGCTTACAAAATAGGTTAATTTTTCTGTCATGGCGCTGCGCGTTTACCAGGAAATTTACAATTTTACGAGTTTCAGTAAATTTTGAAGTTTCACCTCTGTTTCACTCTTTACTTGGGTAAATGAAAAATTTATAAATTTAAATGTCTTATTTTACTTTTACCTAAGGTAGATACATTAGGTAAATCATTAGTTGAAGTCAAATGTATCTATTCTTAAAGATATGAATGAGTCACTTTCCTCATCCTAGACTCTATCTTTCAGTTCAACTTTTGATGTAACAACTCCCTCACCTCATGGATTCGACCCATGAAGATGAGTGGAAGTGGTTTTGAGGTCTACAAGGTGTAGTTTTTTAATCTTTGTAATGGTTGGCATCAGTTGAAGAGATTTTAAGGATCAAATATCATTTTGGCTTGGACATTAATGGAAAATTGAAACTATTTTCTTAGGATCCCTGTGGTATGAGTTTTAAACATTATTTCTTCTCTCTGATTGATTTGTTAGAATGTATTGTTAATTCATAAACCATTTTGCATCTAAAATATACTTAATTTCAAGTTTGAAATACTGAATTCATATTTATTTATGCTCTGTTTTGGGAAATTCAATATAATGTGTTCAATTTCTCCAGTTTAGGGAAAATAAATTTCAAAATCTTTCCTTAGCTCCCCACCTGTTTTTCCATCTCATTTAATCCTCTTTGAATGTTTAAACCTTTTATCTACCTTTCCCCATCAAGAATACTACAATTTCATCCTCTTGGCCCTGATCTATCCTCTTGACCTAATCCATGCTCAGTGAGCCCAACCCTAAAATCAAAATCAAAACCCCTTGTTTTCCTTAGCTAGCCTAAAATCCTTTCCATCCAGCCCTATTGGCTATGATTCTATGGAGAGATCCCTCTCTAACTTGGTATGGCTAGATACCAAGTCCAAAGTTTGGTTTGAGGTTACCTTAGGATTGCCTTCTTCAACCTAAGGATCAATCCGAGTGATAACATTTTGGCAACTCTGCTGGGGAGAAAATTAAGATCAGATCTTCCCTGGGAAAGATCATCAAAGTTCAGATCTTATCATTGATGGTGGAAAAAAATTAGATGCATATGAAGGCTGAAACATTCACTTGGCGACTCCATTCATTGAAAGATCCAGAAATTCAACACCTCATGGTGACTCCACTGCATGAAGATCAGTAGCTTCAAGATTTTTCAAGATGGAAACTGTTGCAAGAATGTATGCTCCCATGAGCCGAGATCACATTCCAGGTTTCCCAAATAAAATTCCTAAGGTATATTGAAAAATGAATTTTCCTATATTCAAAAATGTGAAAGGTAATGATGCCACTCTTCATCTGGTGAGATTTCACATGGATGTGCGTAGATTAAAGATTGATTTTCTTGAAGACTGCTTGATGAAGATATTCATGGCCACTCTGGAAGATGAAGCTCGATCTTGGTATGAAATTTTGTCACCTACTTGTATTTACTGTTTAAAGGATTTTCATACCATATTCTTTGAAAGGTATAAAGAATATTGTCCATCCTTAATATTATTTCAAAATTGTTGTAAACATGTTGATAGTTTTATTGAAAATCTTGAGAATTTTTATGGAGATGATGAATTCATGGACGATGAGATCATAGAAGCGCTATGTGAAAATCCATTTCAACAACATAAATAAATCTTAGAGAATACTTATCAAGATGCTCAGGAAATTTTGTAGCAGGCTGAAGATCTTTGTACAGTTGAAAATGATGGAAGACAAGGTCTTATTTCAGATCTGATTGCAGCAAAATATGGTATGCAGGAAAATGAGGTTCCAATATCAGATTGGGGTAAAGTCAAGCTGGATGATCCAGATCTAGATTCAAATTGTGATGATGAAGAGTATGTTGTTCCAGATCCCATGAAGGAGAGCTCTATTGTTGAGGTCAAAGTTCGAATGAAGAAAACAAAGTTATAGACCTAAGTGTTCTCATCCCATCAGAAAAAAGTCTTCACGAGGAGGTAATCCATTCCCTTTATGAAAAACAAGATGAGATATTTGTTCAAGAAATTGAAAAATGTTCTTTGGATGAATTTGTGGTAGATGATAGAAATTTCAGTTTTGGGTTTCAAGAACAATATGAAGTTTTCCCTCTTATGACTAATGAGTGTGATAAAAAACATGACAATCTGGTTGCCATGTTATATGAAGATGTTCAACAATATATTCAAATTGCAGAGGATGAGAGCATTGAGGACTGTCATTCATATTTTTCTTCCCATGTCTCATGCTTTGAATTTTTTTTTCAAGAAGAAATCTGCTCACCTACTTGTTCAGAATTTTTTGAATACCAGGAACACACTCTTGTTGAGGTACATTATCAAAAGAGATCAGATTCAAGAGAAAAATCTACCTTGTTTATTCCAAATCAGCGAGAGTAAATTTTCTTGATTTTCAAGATCCCTTCGACAGTCTTTTGCAAGCACTGGAGAAGATGAATGTTGTCTCGTTTGTCAGCATAAGTCTTGGTTTCAGTTTTATTGTGAGTTGCCTACATGTACATCATTCTGCCTACAAGAGGAATGTGAGAGCATATTTCAAGAAAATAACCATCTGCTGGATTGGTTACACTGGAAGGATCACTTCACATGATTGTATATATGTCTTCAGCAGGCCGATGGTTATCATCAGGATTTGAAGCCATCAAGTCTTGGTGATGTACTGCCATCAATAAGTAGGGTAAGTTCAATTTTTAAGTATAGTTTCAGTTAGTCTTGAGTTGGTTTTGAGTCAGTTTATTGTGTCAAGTTTCTTTCAGTATTCAGTTTGGTTTTTAGATATTGACTCCATTTCCCAATGAAATAGGCACTTGGTCTATGGTGTTCTTGGCACCTCCAAGGAGCTACCATCCCCAGCTGGAGCCAATGTTAGTGTCAGTATTTGCATACTTTCACCAGGGATAAAAACACATTTTGCATGTGATTATTAGGTGTCCCATTCTAAAGAAATTTTTAATCATTCCATTAGGTCATGATATAAAATTGTTCCATTGGTGGTTGTCCTTGTCAAGTTTCCAATTTTCCTTCACAAGCATATGCCTGCTGACCCTCATCCATGTCTTCATCATTTTGAAAAAAAGTCTGCTCTCATTTCACTTTTAGTCAAAATCACTCGTTGAGTCAGTTTCTTTCATTTATCATTAAGTCACTAGGGTTTCATTAGGTCAAATCATTGCATTGTCTCATTTTCAATAAAGGGCAGTAGAAGGTGTGAAGGTGACCCAGAATAAACTCATGATTTTATTCAATTAGTTCAAATGTAATAATTATTCAGTCTCCCAAAGGCTTCCAACTCAGAAATCCACATGCCAACACATCAAATTTCAAATACAAAAAGTGTCTACTTCAAAAATTGATCAAATGTCAAAGGGAGTTGTCTTGTTCCAAGGGTGCCCAAGTCATCATTGTTCACAAGCACTAAACCCTAATTTTCTCTCCCACTGAGCTAGGGTTTGCTATGACAAAGAGGAATGTGAGAAGAGGAGCCATAAGGTATGTCATATCAGTAAGTATGAGGCCATTCCAACTCATATGATCATGTCTCCATCATTTTTGAAGAAATCATTCCAAGAATCAAGCCATTTTCCACTCATACGGCTAGTTTCGCTTCAAACTATGTTTATGACCAAACAGAGATGAAATTAACAAAATTCAGAGAGGTTTTTGTACATAATAGGTCAATAAAGAAAAAAATCCTTCATATTTTACACAGGTGTCATGGTTTTAGAGAAATGTAAAAAATACAGGTGCCACAGGAGAATTGTTGCACTTCTGGAGTGACCTTGGGAAAATCAAGTTTTCTCATAGCTGGAGTGTCCAAATGACATGCTTGAAGAGTCAAATGATAACTATACGGAGAGATATTTACAATGAACAATCATGAGCTCAATTTGGAGTTGAGGAAGGCCTCAAAAAGTTTCCTGCACCCTCATTCAACACTTTTTGACCAGTCTTGGGAGAATCAAATTTTGACAGGTAAAATGAACTCTAAACAGAAACAAAAAGGTATATTTGAAAATTATATAGGATAAGATTTCCAACGAGTGCTTGTGTAGGGAAGGTTTCAAAGGATTTTCTCACTTCCATCAAGATCCAAACTCATCACCAAATTCCTCAAGAATTGTTTCATCAGTAAGTAGCCCTAAAAACACCTCTCTTTGCATAAATTTGATGTGTCATTGAGAGATTTTAAGTGTTTGTTATGAAACCATAGGATTCATATCCCTAACCCTTTTTTCATGCACCAAAATCCCTATTCATATCCCTAAAAACACATATCAGTCACACATATTGTTAACTCCTTGGGTTTTCATAGACCTAGGTTTTCATTTACATTACGTTCCCTCCATTTTCCTAAACTAGTCATCTCATCTCTCACTCCCTTCATCTCATTCCATTTACCCTAGGGTTTTCACTAGCCTAGGCTCCCTTACATATTCACATTTCCTTCATTTCCCCACACCTTCATTCACTTCACGCTCCTTCATTTGATTCATCATCTCCCTAGGGTTTTGACATCAAAATACGTCATGGCAACCTAGCAGAGGTGAAATTAGAAAGCCTAAGAGGGCTGATTTGGGCACATTGGCACATACCTATTAGAGAGGCTTTAGAAATGTATTTGATTCACTTAGATTGAAAGGGGCCACACCTTCTTCATCAACACAATAGGTAGAAAAAGGTAAGGAAAAGGTAGTAGATCCAAACATTGATGATGAGGAAGGAAAACATGAGACAAAGCATGCATTTTAGTTGATTGACCTAGGTGAGGAAGATGAGGACAAAATCACCAATGTAGTTCTTAAAGGAAAAGAAGCATGGCTTGAGAGAGCCAATTTTCATCTGGAGGGCCTGCTATATAAGGCAAAGAAAGATATTGAAATTTAGAGGAAGATGGAAAAACACTATGCCATGAGAAACAAGATTGCAAGGGCCAATCTCAAACGAGGAGAAATGGTCCCTCAAAAGGGAAAAAAACCATCAAAATATCATGTTTATGCCCTCTTTTTGACCCTGGCGCTGTGCGTTTACCAGTGTTGGGAGAGCAGGTTTTTGATAGGGAAGATAGACACCATTTTGAAAAGTGAAAGTATATTTGGAAACTAGAATCATAGAAATTTCCAATGAGCTATCATGAAGTTGATTGGGACAAAAGGAAGGCCTCCAAAATTGGCTTACAAAACAGGTCAATTTTTTCTGTCATGGCGCTGCACGTTTACAAAGAAATTTACATTTTCACCAATTTCAGTAAATTTTGAAGTTCTACCTCTGTTTCACTTTTTACTTGGGTAAATGAAAAAGTTACCATTGTAAATGTAATATTTTAATTTTACCTAAGTTATATACATTAGGTAAATCATTAGTTGAAGTCAAATGTATCTGTTCTTAAAGATAGGAATGAGTCACTTTCCTCATCCTAGACTCTAGCTTTTAGTTCAGATTTTGATGTAACAACTCCCTCACCTCATAGATTCGACCCCTGAGGATGAGAGGAAGTGGTTTTGAGGTCGACAGGGTGTATTTTTTCAGTCTTTGTAATGGTTGGCATTAGTTTAAGAGATTTTAAGGATCAAATATCATTTTGGCTTGGACATTAATGGAAAATTGCAGCTATTTTCTTGGGATCCCTGTGGTATGAGTTTTAAACATTGTTTCTTCTCTGTGATTTATTTTTTAGAATGTTATTTTAATTCACAACTAAAATATACTTAATTTCCAGTTTGAAAGATAAAATTCATATTTAGTTATGCTCTGGTTTGGGAAATTCAGTATAATGTGTTCAATTTCTTCAGTTTAGGGAAAACACATTTCAAATGCTTTCCTTAGCTCCTCACCAATATTTCCATCTCATTTAATCCTCTTTGATGTTTAAACCTTTTACCTACCTTGCCCCATCAAGAAGACTGCAATTTCATCCTCTTGGCCCTGATCTATCCTCTTGACCTAATCCCTGTTCAGTGAACCCAACCCTAAAATCAAAATCAAAACCCCTTGTTTTCCTTGGCTAGCATAAAATCCTTTCCATTCAGCCCTCTTGGCTATGATTCTATAAAGAGATCCCTCTCTGACTTGGTAGGGCCAGATAACAAGTCCAAAGTTTGGTTTGAGGTTACCTCAGGATTGCCTTCTTCAGCCTAAGGATCAATCCGAGTGATAACAAATAAAAGCCTCTGAACTGTGTTACAATGAGGCTCGAGGGCCTATTTATTATTAAGAAATAATGGAAAACCATAAACATCCAAAAACCTAACCCTAGGAGATGAAGTGTCGAAATTATGGGCCCCGTTTGGGTAAATTGGTACATCAACTTCCCAGGGACATAACTTTGGCATACGATCTCCGTTTGATGCACTCAATACCTCGTTGGAAATATATATTTGAGAAATAAAAATTTTGAGGGAGTGACACCAGTCCATAATTTAATTTGCACCCATTTTTCCCAAAAAAAATCGTTTAGGGCCTCAAAACGGCTCCGGAAGTTCAGGATCCGAAAAACTGCTAAAAATAGTAAACTCTGTTATAATTAAGGAAACTAAAAAACTGCTAGAAAAAATGGTGGGGCCCTAAGTGGAATAGGCGTGTGGCCACCAATATCCACCTTGATCATTCCTCCTCCCTTAAGAAGCAATGGTCCCCATTGCATTGAGTTTCTCCATGATATGAGGAAACTTCTACTGAACTTGGTCTGTGGTGAACCACTTGCCTTGGTGCAGGAGTTGGCCAGCTTTGACAACACGATACAGTTGGATCTTCTATTGGCGAGTGTTATTTATTTGCATGTCCATGATACAATATATGGTGGCATGTTCCATACATTCTGGGGTTAACTTTGTTGGTGTGAGTTGTTTTGTAATTTCGGAGGTGTCCATTAGAGGTGGGAAGTAGGGCCGAAGGCGGTCCACATTGAATACTGGGTGCATACCAAGGAATGGTGGAATACCGAGCTCAAATGCATTGTTCCCTAAAGCCTTGGTGATGGTGTATGGCCCATATCGGAGAAAACGAAGCTTGTGGTGGGGTCCAGTGAGGCGCACCTTCTGCAAATGTAGCCACACTTTTTCACCCACCTAGAATTTGTGTGGCACTCGATGTTGATAATGTCATTGCTTGTACTTAGCATTGGCTCTGTCCAATATGTCGTGAACCTGCTCGTGGATGTGCTGAATGTGCTCAATCATTAGGGGAATTTTGAGGTCTAAAATGGGCCTCCTAAGAAAAATGTACAACAAAATTAAACTTTATAAGAACCAATAGGATTCAAGATGATGATGTCAACCATGGGGGGTGATTCACCATTTTTTAAGTAAAAGGGTAAAAAGATTAAAAAATGATAAAATAATAAAACTACTTTTTCAACTCATATTTTCAACTTATCTCCTGAATTTTTTACTCAAATTTTGAGTGGGAGTACTCGTTGGATGCAAAATTTAATTCCTCATACAAGGAGTACCCATGTTGCATACTTTTGATGAACCTTGCTACACAAAAAATGAGAAATACATGAGAAAACGTGATTGCAATCACATTTTTCACGTATTTCGCATTTTTCATGTAGAAGGATCCATCGAAAGTATGAAACATGGGTAATCCTTGGATGAGGAATTAAATTTTGCAGCCAACGAGTACTCCCGCTTGAAATTTGAGTAAAAAAATTGGGAGATAAGTGAAAATACAAGTTGAAAAAGTAGTTTTTTTTTCCCTCTAAAATTTGATGATGCAATCAAATCTTATTTTATTATTTCCATTATTATTATATAATTTACTTAGGAGGCCCATTTTAGACCTCAAATTACCCTAACAGAAGTTGTTCATTTTGTCAGCTTCAAACTGGACATGAGCCGAATTGGCCTGAGTAGCCACAAATTGCATGGCTACGTCAATGGGACAAAGTGGCTGGAACCCGAGGCCCACCTGAAAGGGGCTATGGCCAGTTGAGCTATGGAGAGCCTGATTATAATTGTGTTGTACATATGGAAGGATCTCATCCCATGTGCGTGTATGCTTTGAATTGTACATGCGCAAAATGTGTACAGTCATCCTATTGGCGACCTTTGTTTGGCCATCAGTTTGGGGATAGAAAGCTGTGGACTTGGTGAGCTTGGTGTCTAGCATTGACCAGAGGATGGACCAAAATGTGTTAAGGAACCTGCTGTCACGATTTGAGATGATATATACTGTGGGATCCCAAAGTAAACCCACACTCATTCAAAGAAGAGTTTAGCAGTGGCTTCTGCTGTGATATTCGTCTTGCAGGCTGACATAATGGCCATCTTCGAGAATATGTTGATGACCACGAAAACACTATTGTTTCCATGCTTATTAGAAGGAAGGCCCGATATGTAATCGATGGAGATGGATTCCCAAGGTCAACTAGGGGTAGGTAGTAGAGTATAGAGGCCTTGCTTCCTGATGGTTGGTTTGGCAATGGTGCAAGCAGTGCAGGATCTGATGTACTTCCCAACATCTAGTCGAAGGTTCAGGCCATAGAAATACTTCTGTAGTACTGCCATTGTTTTCTCGACCCTAAATTCCCAATGACTCAACTGTAGTGTGCTTCCCAAATCATCTTGTCATGCTCACTTGAAGGAACACAAAGGTGTCCCACGTGACATAACAGTGCATCCTGGAGGTGAAAATTTGGAACTTGCGTACCCTCCAAAAGTGTCTTGTATGTGTAGCCAAATTCTGGATCACTCTTGTAGAGAAGTGGCCAATCTGAAGTCTCGGGCCCATAAGAGTTGAGAACAGTGGTTAGCACCACGACCTGTGGTCGGCTGAAGCAGTTTGCAACATTATTGGTGCTGACCTTCTTATACTTGATGTTCAAATGAAATTTTTTTAGATATGTGGACCACTTTTTATGGCGATAATTTTGCAACTTCCCTTGTGTCTATATGAATTGTAGGGGTCGGTGGTTTGTGTGGATGACCTTTTCCTTCCCCAAAATGTAATGCTTCCATTGGCGGCAAGCATGCACATTGGAATACAGTTATTTGTCATAAGTGTGATACTTGCGGACTGTGTCTAACAATGTCTCGCTGCGATATGCCACTAGATTCCCCTGTTGAGTAAGAAATGCCCCAATAGCATAGTCAGAGGCATCTTTCTCAATCTTAAATGGTTGTTGCAAGTCTGGTATGTGAGTAATGAGGCAGAGTAGAGGCGGCGTTTCAATTCTACCAACGCCTTCTATTGAGATGCCGACCAAAATAAATTTTCTTTCGCTCCTCCCCTGGTGACTTGACTCAAGGGCCAAGTGATATGACAGAATCCCAACACGAACCTGCAGTAGAAATTAGCAAGACCCAGAAAGCTGCGAAGCTCTATTAGAGTGGTTGGGACCGAACAATCCCGAATTAATTGGATCTTGGGTGGATCCACATGCACCCCCTATTCATCAATAATGTATCCTAGATACTAAACCTGGGTCATTCCAAAAGTTCACTTCTCCAAATTGGCACACAACTTGTGTTGCCGCAGTGTTTGGAGGACCTGTCGGATGTGGTGGAGGTGCTCTTCCCAAGTCTAGCTGAATATCAGGATGTCATCTAAGTACACTACCACAAATGAGTTGGTGAATCGCCATAATATTTCGTCCATCAAAATCATGAAGGTTGCGGGAGAATTCATCAACCCAAAAGGCATGACCAGCCATTCGAAAAGGCCCTGCTTATCTTTGAAGGAAATATTCCACACATATAAGGGTTCGATTGGTACCTGGTGATACCCGGACTTAAATTCGATCTTGTTGAAATATTTCCCCCCTTTGAGTTGATCCAAAAGGTCATCAATTCGTGGGATCAGGTACCTATTCCAGACAGTGATCTTGTTGAGCGCCTGATAGTCAATACAACGTCTCCAAGTCCCGTCCTTCTTCTGCACCAACATGATCGGGCTCCCACAGGGTGATGAACTCAGCCAGATTTGACCTTTTTGTAACAACTCCTAAATCTGCCTCTTTATTTCATCGTTCTCGAGAAGAGAGCACCGATAGATCATTCCATTGGGTAGCGACGCACCTGGTGTTAGATTGATGGGGTGCTTGACTTGGTAGTGCAGAGGCACCCTTGTGGGTGAGGTGAATATTTTCCTGTACTCCTCCATGACCTTGTCCACTTGTTGTTGTTGTGCAAAGGAGCCTTGTCTGTAGGTCATGGACATAGTCTTGTTCTCGCCCTGGGGGCGGATCATTAGGAAAACAAATTTTCTGGTTTTGGAAATGAGCTTACTACATTGTTTTGTAGTAACCAAAGAGATAGCCGCAGGTGGTGGTACCTCTGGTATCATGTACAATTTATTGCCCAAAGTAAATGTTGTCCTTTGAGATAATTGGGGTCAATAATTATGCCAAAGCATCTATAATGTTTTGTTTTGTTTTAAGTTTGGAATTTTTGGATGACCAATGCATAAAACAATTTGCAGCAACTGTGTTTAAAATTTTATCATTTTCTCTCTATATACGATGCGCTACGATACTTAAATGCTGAGAGGATAGGTTTAAGGTAAGTAGTATATATAAAATAGAAAAGCATCATGCTAACAGGTTATCTATATACTAAATAAAAGTGAATATTGGTCTGTTGTCTTGTTAAAATGCTAATAATATATTGGTTGGTACATGCATAACAATCTAAATTAGTTTCCCTAACCTGATCTCTGAAGAAGTAATACTTGGTTGGTTAGCGGGGCATGGTTGAAACGTGGAATTATTATGATTGAGCTGGATCACTTATATTCTAAGCTCATAAAGAGGAATAGATCCTAAGCATACTTCCTACACTGCAAAACATACTGACTAATGATTTATATTGTAAATTCAAACATAGATAGTATTGATTAATAAGACAAAGGGTTGTTTCTTTATTCCACACAGTAATTTATATTTTTCAGGTGATTAACCCAAATATGTAAGGAGATATGATTTTTTTAATTATTCAAAAATAATATTTGAATGATCATAAGTGTGAAAACTTTCAAAAAATGTCTAAACGTTCAACAAAACATATTTAACATTATGAAGATGCTGATAATTTATTGATGAGAGGGACTTACATAAACAAATAGTTCAGTAAATCATTCTCTAATATAGATAATAACTTCAGTAAGAATATAATAC
This sequence comes from Pinus albicaulis, assembly GCA_034641835.2. NCBI lineage: Eukaryota > Viridiplantae > Streptophyta > Pinopsida > Pinales > Pinaceae > Pinus > Pinus albicaulis. The sequence goes on along the minus strand of CM076575.1, from coordinate 1,165,940,556 downwards.
AACTGAAACTCAATTAATATTACCTAATTATCTTCATAGCAATTAAATACATGTAGAAACAATATGAAATGATAAACTAGAAGAACTTACAAGGGGACAAAGGTGTATGAAACAAATCCTGAATCCTTATTTTATTATTAATGATCACACCGCTGCTTACAAAATTCTCATCCAAGGGTGAAACCCTTAATAACTTGAGAATGAGAGTTATTTATACTATATCTAGGACTAAGAAAATATCCTAAACCGATTTATAAAAATAGTATAATATGATAGAAAGAAGGAAACTTTTGAAAGATATGTTCCTGTTTTGGAGGAGACTGTTGATGAATAGGCCTACTAATAGGCTACGATGGTTGTAATTTTTTCCTGTGAGCTGGCAGAATCTTCTAACTGTCTTTTGAATTAATCTTTGTAGCTTTGGCGGAATTTAAATAGTAAAATCCTTTATTAATTTAATAATTGGAAAAAACCCACTTTTCTATTTAAATGGTGAAAACCTTTTGAATAGTGGAAAACCCTTTATAAACAAACCTTTTGGATAGAATGGCGGAAACGACCTGGAGCAGAGATAATGGCAGAGGTAGTAAGTGGTAGGACCTACTAATCGCATCAAAAATCACAACTGGGAGCTTTTGGGACTTATCGCAAATCGGGAGGTCAAAAAGCTTATCACAGATCATATATCAGTGAGTCGGAACATACAAAATATCATTTGGGAATTGGATAATGCGATGGGCGATGGGGGAAGAGATGACGTGGCAGGGAGAAATGGTTCCACTTTATATCACAATTGGAGAAAGGATTCAGTATCGCAAATCACATATCGGGGATCAGGGTGAGTGATACAAATGAATGGTAGGACGGAATTGCGATATGTAATCAACAATGACTTACGTAATAGGTAAGGGCCCCACTTTAATTGTAATCAGGGAATCGGGAAGGAAGAGGTAAGTGGAAGAAATGAAATTTTTGATATAGCGATACGAAAAGGTAAGGTGGGCCCCTTTCGAAAGTTTAAAGCGAAAATGGAAATCCGCCTAAGTAAAGAAATACATAAGCAGCCCGAAGCATATAACTGTTTTCAAATATTTTGAGGCTAAAGGGGCGCAACACAAAATGGAAGTGTTATTGCACTTAGGGGTTTGTGGGATATGAAAATTACAACATGCGTTATGAAACTGCGATATGCGATTGCGATAAAGGTAAAGTAGAAAGGTAAAGCTTGTGTAGCAGCCGAGAACGTAGACTTATCGCATTTCAGGGATTTTTGGACTTATCGCATTTCGGGGACAGAAATTTATATAAAACATGTTTGGAAACGAAGTTTGCGATAGGCTGATGTGCAAAGGCAAGGTGGGTCGATCAATGAAACATGGTAATGTGGTAGGAAAACGGTCAAAGCACAGAGTGACTTTAGGATTCAAATAATTTATGTGCCATATGCTTTAGGTTTAAATGTTTATAATTTAATAAAAATTTAATCCCCTTTTTAAAGAAATTAATCATAATTAACTTATAAATTTATGAAAAGGTGCATTTGAGTGTGCAGCCATATATTTTCATTTTTCTACACTAAAGCCTTCATTTTTATTTGGCATCCTAACATTGTATTTTTTTATTTTGCCTCCTTTATTTAGGGCAATCTAACTTAATATTTTATCTTGATATGGATGTATAAAACACACAATAAGCCTAACATTTTTTTTCTTTTATTTTCTTTCATCCATATCCTATCTTAGAATTTTTTGAATTTATTTGACTATACATGCTAAATTATCAAAACTAAATAATGTTACAATATCGGCTCCAGTTGGGTACTGCTTCCTCCTGTGGGATGCAGAGAACAACTAGATCCAAGTGCCTTCTCCTCGAGCTATGGAGTCTTTTTTGTGAAATAAAAAAAGACTTGAAAGTTTAAAAAAATAAAGTGGTAATATAAAATGATGATTCATAATCTTCTTCAGTACTGTATGTAATGTTTTAGAAATATGCCATTGACAGGCAGTGTAGTGATTTGTCCTTCCAAATTTTGTAGAAAAAATGTATTGTTTCCTTTCACTTCAGCAATGCTGAAAGTTCCAAACCACAAGTTATCAAATTTTCCATGTTTACCTCTATCTTCCCTTATAGCACCCCATCTCAAAAATAGATCACCTTCTCTAAAGTCTCTTTCCCTAACCTTTTTGTCAAAAAGACTCTTCATCTTATTCTGATACTTTCTCAATTTATATTGAATCTCATCTCTATTTTCATTTAATTCAATAATTTGATTTATCATTATAGAGAAATAATTAGGTTCATCAGTAGATTCTTGTAGAAATTTAAGAATAGGAAAAGCCAAATTAGTAGGAAAAATGGCCTCTTTACCATAAACCTATTGGAATGGAGATTTACCTGTTGATCTTTTGGGAGAAATCCTGTTTGCCCAAATTGCATATATAAAATGTCTGTCCCAATTTTTCTTATGATCTTCAAGGGTATTTTTTATTACTTTAACGAAGCTCTTGTTAGATGACTCTACAAGACCATTTCCTTCAGGATAATAAGGGGTTGAATGATGTAGAAAAATCTGATTTTTTTGGCAGAATTAAATTATCTTTATACTATTGAATACTGTGGCATTATCAGTCACTATTTGTTGAGGGCAACCAAATCTAGAAAGAATGTTTTCTTCAATAAATTTGATCACTACTATATCTGTAGCATTTCTGAATGGAATGGCCTCCACCCACTTGGTGAAATAGTTTGTGGCAGTTAAAATCCATCTCTGTTGATTGATTTAAGGTGGGTTAATTTCTCCTATAAAATCTAGTCCCCAGTGAGGGAATGGTGCTGATACAACAACTGGAACTAATGGAAGAGCTGCTAGTTTTTTCGTACCAACAAACATCTGACATGGAATGTAGCTTCTGACCTTTTCTCCTACTTGTGAGAACAAGGTAGGCCAATATAAACCTGCTCTTAGTATATTTTATGCTATGGCCCTCCAAGCATAATTCCATCCACAAATACCTACATGAAATTGCTCAATGATTCCTTCAGTTTCAGTTTCTATTAAACAAAGTAACAGAATGTTGAGAGGATCTTTCCAGTATAATTTGACATTGATAATACAATATTTAATATATTTAAATTTATGTGTTTTTCACTGTCTCTTTGAAAAATTAGTAGGACACTCAAAATTGATCAAAAAATGTACAATATCTGCATACCAATTTGATATTACAAGCTTCTCATCAATGTGAACAAGAATTGTTTGAGTTGAAGGAGAAGGTTCTTATGGGTTATTTCCTTGAGAATCTTGGGAAGGTTCTTGTGGTTTCTCCCCTTCTGCATTTAAGGAAGGTTCTTGTGGATTCTCCCTTTCTAGATTTAAGGAAGGTTTTTGTGGATTCTCCCTTTCTAAATTTGAAGAAGGTTCTTGTGTATGCTTCTCAGAGATTTCAAAAACAAAATTTATGCCTAACACTTTGCAATTGGATTCAACTAACAATTTACCTAAACTTTGTTCCTTTACTAAATTATTGGTTTTAATAGTGAGGTCAAATTCAAGGATTTGAGTGATCCACCTTCCTCTTCTTGCATCAGTGTCTAGTTGGGTAAGAAAAATTTTTACAACACTATTAGGGACATAAGCAGTAATAGATGAGTGAAAGACATACATTCTGAAATATTTAGGGCTTGAACTAGGGCATAGGCATGTTTTTCAATAATATCATAGTTGAGTTCAACATCTAGCATAACCTTACTGAAAAATGCTATGGGTTGATCATCAGAATATTCATTTTTTTGTAGAAGGACATCAACAAGGGTGGTTTTAGAAGCAAAGGAGAATATACTGAAAGGTAAGGAATAATTAGGGTTGGCCAAGGTAGGAGCTTCAAAAATGGTTTTCTTGATTTGATCAAAATCATATCTATCAGAAATAGTCCATTTAATGTCATGATTCTTTTTAAGCATGTCAATTATGTCTTTAACTATTTCAGCAAGTTAGGGATGAATCTTCTCAAGAAGTTAATTTTTCCTAAAAATTCTTGGTTTTCTTTCTTATTTCTTGGTAGTGATAATGATCAAATAACAGATACTCTTTTAGGATCTATCACCACTCCTTCCTTTGAAATGACGTGTCCCAACAACTTTCCTTCTTTTATGGCAAACATAGACTTCTTGGGGTTGAGAGATATTCTAATTTTTTTTCACCTGTCAAAAATCTTCATCAAGTGTTTTATATGCTTCTGATATGAATCAAAGAAAATCGTTAAATCATCAAGATAAATAACAAAAAATTTATTCATCTTGCCAACAAAAGCTAAATCCATAGCTCTTTGTAACGATGCTCCTACATTTGATAACCCAAAAGGCATTCTGGCATAGATGATTGTACCCCTGGGTGTGGTAAAGACATGATTTTCTTTGTGTTCTGGATTTACCATTATCTGGTTATAGCTAGAAAATCCATCAAGCATTGAAAGCCTATTAGCACCAGAAACCCTTTGGAGTAGTTGATCCATATTTTGTAGTGGATAGTTATCCTTTAGAGATTATTTGTTAAGGTTTCTGAAGTCCACACAGAGTCTAATTTCTCCAATTTTCTTTATAACAGGAACTAAACTATCTAACCAATCAGAATATCTTAAGGGAACAATTATTTGGGCATCTAAAAGCTTCTTAATTTCTTTTCTATGGTAGGAATCATAACTGGATTAATTCTTCTTAGTTTTTTCTGATAAGGTTTTGCTTCAGGTTTTAATGGGATTTTATGCTCTATCAGAGATGTGTCATAAGTTTTCATATTAGCATAAGACCAAGAAAAAACATATTTGTAATTATTAATAAGTTTAATGTATTGAATTTTAACTTCAGGAGTTAGAGATGCACAAATTTTAATGTTTTTAATCTATTCATCAGTCCTAATATTAGTTTTTTCAATATCATCTTCTGGAGAAGTAGAGAGTGGATTTATAGGAACATCATTTTGATCAAATATATTTTCTAAAGGAACAAGGCCTTTAGGAATAAATTGTTTTACAGTTGTACAATATCATGATCAACTACTTTTTTATTTAGATCTGAATTTTCTTTTTCTTTAGTAGCTTCATTCATGTCTGATTTATCTTCCTAAATTTGTAAGACAGAAAATTCATCAATAACTTGGAGAAATGATTTCATTTGTTCATCATCTTCAAAAATATTCCAATAATTTAGATTATCTGGAATGGATGGCCTATATTTGACTTGAATTTGGTATTGTATCTGAATTTGGTCTAGTATCTTAAAAGAACTTGCAGAAACAACTAAGGAATCTGCATGAATGTTTTCATTTCTAGGAATGAAAGTTATATTAAAAGAATTAAAGGAGTTTTCAATTGTATCCCAAACTTCATTTCTTTAAGACTTGAGCCTAGGATGCTTTGTTTGACAAATATTCCTAACTTGCCTTACTATAAGTTTTGAATCGGTAAAGACACTTAAATTTTGCACCTTTAAACTTTTAGCAAACTATAATCCTAGAATAAAAAATTCATATTCAACACGTTATTTGTGACCTCAAAATATAAATTTCAGGATTAAGTGATGTTCTCTTTCTCAGGTGAGATTAAAACAATACCTACTCCAACTCCACCTTTGGTACAAGATCCATCAAAGAAAATTTTCCAAATATCATTTTGAACAGATTGGGAAGTTTGAACTACATCCTCAATCTTAAGTTGAGAATTCAGTGAAGTATTTGAAGATAGTTGGAATCAACTAAAGTCTTGGTCAACTGCATAAATGGGATGGTTTCTATCTTGATCTGTTTTGCAGACAGTGTTTAAGAATATGACTTCCCTGTATAACCTAAGGTTTTCTCCCCCATATAAAAGAATAGTGGCAAAAGACATATCGATTTGAAGACTCCCTCCTAGTTTGGCACAACATGATCTTGATAAAAACATTCCAAACTTAGGGGGAATATCAGTGACTACTATTTCTAATACAACACTTTTGACTAGTATTTGGTGTAAGGTTACCACTAGGTCTTTTATAAGTCCTAAATATTGCACTCTTTTAGAGTCAAAGGTATATAGGTCATGATAAGTTTGAGTGATTTCGAAATTAAGTAGCTCCATAATAACCTTTGGCATTAGATTGTGTGAAGCTCTAGAATCCAACATACAATTGTATAGTAAAGAGTCATGTACTCTCAAAGTCACGTAGAAAGGTGGTATGGATTTAGCGATCATGTCAGAACTAGGACCAAAAGCTATTGTGGGTCTCTCATTTTGCAGACTAATAATGTCCCATTCAGAATCCACACTAGAGTTTTGGATCCATTTTGAAACTTGACTCTTATATACAGGGGTTTTAGAAAGTTCTGAAAGTGGAATAGGAACTTTAACTCTTTCTAGCTCTTTTTCAACATTGAAAGAAGTCAATATAGTTTTATAAATTTTTGTAGTATGATTTGGCTGATTTAGAGGTTGAATAGAAGTAGTTTGAGTTGTTTTCACTTGAGGCTCAACTATGACAGGGTTTTGAGGAGGTCTACCAGGACCTGCTCTAGGTCTTAAGTCATACATTTTGTTAAGTTCTGCAATTAAAAACTTAGAAAAGGCTTGATATTTAGAGACCTGCGAAGTCTCTTGGCATTCTTGAGAGATTTGACTTTGAGGGACATGGACGATGGCAGTATGAATAGATGTATTTTATATGTTATTAATATCTTCAGTTATTGATAAAGTATTATCATTAGGTTTTTGATCATCAATCAACAACGATGTAGGTACTTGTTGATCATTGTTTGGTCTCTAAAAAAATTGTAATTGAGGGGCCTTTTTGAACTGAACTTGAATTTGTATTTTGGGTTTAGCAAATGTTTGTTAGAATTTTCTAGGGTGTGTTTAAATATTAGAAATCCTATTTGAAAGGTTTCTAAGAAGTGATGTGATTTCATCTATTTTTGAGTCTTCTTTTTTAGATTTAGAGGAATAAGAAGCTTCCTGATTTGATTTTAATTTTATTTGGGATTTTTTAGCTTTGGATTTTAGCTTAGTTGAGGCAGACCTATTTAATTCAATCTATATAGCATTTGTTTGCATGTCTTTGAACGTGCGAGTTTTTCTCTCTCTTAACATGACAGCAAAATCAGCTTCAAAGGCTTTTGAAAATCTAACCTTCGCTGCTGCTATAGGGGCTTTACACTCAGGAGGCATCTTGTGATAAATTTTATTAAATATTTTGATGAAATTAGCTATTGGTTCACCTAATTTATTCTAATCTCTTCAAACCCTGTTAAGAAATAAACATGATTCTTTTTCACACCCCATTGATTTTTAAAGATAGTTGTCAATTCCTCCTAGGATCTAATAGAATGAGCTGGTAGCTGTCTAAACCAAATCCTAACATTTAATTCTAGAGATTGTACAAACAATCTCATATAAACATTTTCATGTTCTATGTTCATGTTATCAGCAAAATCTGGAAATGTTGCTAGATGATATTCAGCTAACAAACCAGTTTCTCCATTAAATCTGGGGAGATGTTTTAGATACCCAGTAGGAAAATCATTGAGCAGATTAGGTAGTAATAGGGAAGAATATATTGCTTGTACAATGGGTCTAAAACCAGCCATACTTGAAGATGTATATGTAGAAGATTTAGTAGTGGTGGTTGTATAAGAATAAGTATAATTTGCAGATGAATATGGGGAAGAAGGAGGTGAATAAGGAGGTGAAGAAAGAGGTGGAGAACGAAATGGATTTGAAGATCCTCTTAGGGATCTTAAAGGTGTTCGAATGACCAAAATTTTGAACCTCTTCTTCTCCTTCTTTGTGCTCAAATAAATGATTAGAATAAAGAGAAAATATATCTTCTAGTTGTGCAGAAGTAGATGGTGTAGAGTATGTGATAGGGGATATGAAATCAATAGGTTTGAATCCAGCTAAATTTAGATCCAAATATTGTTCTGATATAGGAGATTCAGAAGGTGCCTCAGGTCATTTATAGGACTTTAAATAATGAACTAACAAGGAATATTGAAAATTCACTCCCTTGGATACTAATTCATGGACTCTAAGAGGTATATCTTCTAATTCTAGAGGAATAGGTCCAGATCTGAAAGGATCAAGAACTGTTGTGGTCTCCTGTTGAGGAATAGAAGAAGGGGTTTGATGTCTTCTTCTAGAAGAAGCTTGTCTTGCGGTCTCTCTGGATCTGATAAAGGTAAGACAATTTCAAAGTCAGAATGAGACCTGGTATGCTTTGAAGGAGCCAGCTTGGGTTCAGTGAAGCCGCCAGGTGAAATTTTTTGACCTAACTAGACCTTTAATCACCTTTAAAGGAACAGGGTTTTATCGTTGTCCCAGGGAAAAAAAATCAAATTTTGTTCCCTGGAAACATCGCCAGTATGATGTTGTCCTTTGAGATAATTGGGGTCAATAATGATGCCAAATCATCTATAATGTTTTTCTTTGTTTTAAGTTTGGAATTTTTGGATGACCAATGCATAAAAAAATTTACAACAACTGTGTTTAAACTTTTAAATAGTATTAATTAATAAGACAAAGGGCTGTTGCTTTATTCCACAAAATAATTTATATTTTGCAGGTGATTAAGCTAAATATGTAAGGATATATGATTATTTTAATTATTTAAAAAGAATATTTGAATGATCATAAGTGTGAAAAATTTCAAATAATGTCGAAAAGTTTAACAAAACATATTTAACATTATGAATATGCTGATAATTTATTGATGAGAGGGACTTACATAAAAAAATAGCTTAGTAAATCATTCTATGATATAGATAATAGCTTTAGTAAGAATCTAAGATAACTAAAACTAAATTAATCTTACCTAGTTATCTTCATAACAATTAAATGCATGTAGAAACAATATGAAATGATAAACATGAAGAACTTACAAGGGGACAAAGGTGTATCAAAAAAATACAGAATCCTTATTTTATTATTAATGATAAAAAGCTTGTACACTGATGCTTACAAAATTCTCATCCAAGGGTGAAACCCTTAATAACTCGAGAATGAGATTTATTTATACTACTTCTAGGACTAAGAAAATATCCTAAACTCATTCAAAAAAATAGTATAATATGATAGAAAGAAGGAAACTGTTGAAAGATATGTTCTTGTTTTGGAGGAGACTGTTGATGAGTAGGCCTACTAATAGGCTACATTGGCTGTAATGTTGTCCTGTGAGCCGACTACTTCTGCTAACTGTCTTTTGAATTAATATTATTAGCTTTGGCGGAGTTTAAGCAATAAAATCTTTTATTACTTTAATAATTGAAAAAGACCCACTTTTCACTTTAAATGGTGCCAACCTTTTGAATAGAAAAAAACCGTTTATAAACAAAACTTTTGGATAGAATGGTGAAAACGACATGGAGCAGAGATAATGGTAGATGTAATAAGTGGTAGGATCTACTAATCACATCGCAAATCGCAACTGGGAGCTTTCGGGACATATCGCAAATCGGGAGGTCAAAAGGCCTATCGCAGATCGTATATAGGTGAGTCAGAACAAACAAAATATCATTTGGGAATTGGATAAAGTGATATGCGATGGGAGATGGGGGAATAGATTACATTGCAGGGAGAAATGGTCCCACTTTATATCACAATCAGGGAAAGGATTCGGTATTTTAAATCAAATATCGGGGATTGGGGTGAGTGATACGAATGAATGGCATAGAGGAATTGTGATATGCGATTAGCGATGACTTACGTAACATGTAAGGGCCCCACTTTAATCGCAATTAGGGAATCGAGAAGGCAGAGGTAAGTGGAAACAATGAAATTTACGATATAGCGATGCGAAAAGGTAAGGTGGGTCCCTTTCGAAAGTTTAAAGCGTAAATGAAAATGCACCTAATTAAAGAAATATATAAGCGGCCCAAAGCATATAAGGGTTTTCAAATATTTTGAGGCTAAAGGGGTGCAACACAAAATGGAAGTGTTATCGAACTCGAGGGTTTGTGGGATATGGAAATTACAACATGCGTTATGAAACCATGATATGCGATTGCGATAAAGGTAAAGTGGAAAGATAAAGCTAGTGTACCAGCCGGGAATGTAGAATTATCACATTTCGGGGCTTTTTGGACTTATCGCATTTTGGGGACCGGAGGCTATATCAAAAATGTTTGGCAATGAAGTTTGCGATAGGCTGATGTGCAAAGGCAAGGTGGGTCCATCAATGAAACATGGTAATGTGGTAGGAAAACGATCAAAGCGAGGAGTGACTTTAAGATTCAAATAATTTATGTGCCATAAACTTTAGGTTTGAATGTTTAGAATTTAATAAGAAAATATTCCCCTTTTTAAAGAAATTAATCATAATTAACTTATAAATTTATGGAAAGGCACATTTGAGCTTGAATCCATATATTTTTCATTTTTGTACACTAAAGCCTTCATTTTTCTTTGGCATCCTAACATTTTATTTTTGATTTTGCCTCATTTCTTTAGGGAAATATAACCTAACATTTTATCTTGATATGGATGTATAAAACACACAATAAGCCTAACATTTTTTAATTTCTTTTTATTTCATCCATATCCTATCTTATAATTTTTTGAATTTATTTTGACTATACATGCTAACTTATCAAAACTAAATAATGTTACAACAGTAACAATAAAAGCGCGAGGCCGGGACTCATACACAACATGGCGCTTCCATAGGTATGGTTGGCCTAATAATACATCATAAACATCAAGATGAGAAATGTCACATAATACCTCATCCGTGAAGGGCTTGATGCTGTAGGGAAGGTGACACTACTAGCTGACGCGGAGATCTCGTCCTTGGTGAAGCCACCCGCTGTGGTTGGCAAGCTCAACCGCTTCACGACCTCTGCTGAAACGAGGTTCTTTTGGCTCCTACTGTCAACAATAAACTATAGCAAGGAACCCTTTACCCACATATGGCAGTGGAAGAGACACTCCTCCTCCTCTATATCTTCTGGATCCTACTTTTGGATCTTTGCAGTAGAAACAATGGCATTCGGCTCCGCATCAATAATATAATTCCATTTTTCATTCCCCTTGTTAGGTTCTAATTCAGAGTCGGAGCATGCATCTGATTCAGAAGCACTCATCTCGGCCACCAATGACTGCTTGGATCGACATTCACTTGAGTTGTGAGTGGAGATCTTATCGAACTCACACCACTTTCCCGTGTCCTTCTTCGGCTTCACGGTGTTGTTCTTTGATTACGGCTTCGGTACGTTATCTTGGGCCACCATGGCTTGGATTTATCCTTTTTTCTGTGGTTTGGGGGCACCTTTCCCGTGCTTTTGATTCACAGATCCAAAATCTCGCTTCTTCTGTTTGAATTTATACTCAATCTTGGCAGCATACCGGTATGCCATACCAAGTAAGGAGATGCTGAGGAACTCCATTTTCTCCTGAATGTATCTATGCAGACAACTGTGGCAGTTCAGCACCAAATGTTTCTCCGAATATTTGATACCCAACTTTGTGTACAGGGTATGGAACAAATTCATCAGCTCATGCACATCTTGATCCCTTTGCTGCTGCAGTGTAGTCCATTGTATGTACTTGTCATCATAGCTCCCCACTGGATAATATTGTTACTTTATGGAACGTCAAAAATAATTTGAAGTGGGTATGACCGAGAACAGAGAGGGTTCCACCTCGTCCTTTTTCTCACAGTAGGTTTCCCACCAGTCCTTGACATGGAGGGTAGCTTTAAGGGGTGTAAAAATAATCTTCACCCGTTCGGAAAAGTCATGAACTAAGAAATATCCTTCTAATAGATTCAACCATATATCTATGAAGTTTGCATCTATTTGGCCCTAAAATATGGGAATTTCAAAGTATACTTGTACCTTAAAAGGAGTTGCGCCTCCAGAGTGGCTGCAGTATGCAGATGCGCCACCGGTGGGTAGTCGTTGAAGGATTTGGGAAAAGTTATCCATCATCGCGCTCCTTTGTTTTTCGAGAGCCTCCTTGAGAAATATTTTGATAGGATCTCCTACCCCATCATCTTTATTTTTGTCCCCATGGGTGGCCGTCAGGGTTTGCGAGGCCGTTCTTGCAAAGGTTCAACCAGATTGAGCCCTAACTCCTTATACCTTGACCTTGTTGGGGACATGCAAAGAAGGATCGAGAAAGAGCAGACTGCTCTGATACCACTGATTGAGATTTATGCAGGAACACAAAATAATACACATATAACCATAAATACAAAAATGAAATGGAAATAACACTTCATTTCATTAAGATCAAAGAACTGAACTTTGTTTACAGACAAAATGGAAATAAACTAGCTAGGGCGCTGGTAGCTTATCTTTGAGAAGAGATGTGGTGGCTACAGGCCTCTGAAATCTGTTATAATGAGGCTCGAGGGCCTATTTATTATTGAGAAATAATGGAAAACCATAAACATCCAAAAAACTAACCCTAGGAGATGAAGTGCCAAAACTATGGGCCCCATTTGGGTAAATTGGTACATCAACTTCCTGGGGACGTAACCTTGCTCATGATCTCTGTTTGACATGCTCAATACCTCGTTAGCAAGATATATCCAAGGAATGCAACTTTTGAGTGGGTGATATTGGTATATGACCTAATTTTCTCCCAGTTTTCCCAAAAAACATCATTTAGGGCCTCAAAATGGCTCTGAAAGTTCAGGACCCGAAAAACTCCTAAAAATAGTAAATTATGCTATAATTAAGGAAACTGAAAAAAATGAAAGAAAAAATGGTGGGCCCCCAAGTGGAATAGGCGAGTGGCCACCAATATCCACCTGGATCACCTTGGCTCTAGCTGGCGATGGCATCTCCTTCAAGAGCTGTCAAGAACACGGTAGATCAGGTAGCCTTACCATTGGGCAATGGAGTCAAAACTGGACATTGAAAAACTTTGGGAAACTAGAAATGATGAACTAAATCTGGAAATTAATTTGGCTAGAAAAAAACTGACTTGAATCTGAATTGACAACTAACTAAAACTTTTTAAACTTTTTTAAAGAAAACATGAGCTGAATGTAGAGTCTCATGGCCTTCTCCTCGGGCTTCAAACTTCTGCAGCAGATTCCTTATCGACTTGGACATAAAATTAAAATGATATGTACAGTGAAAGTGGAATTCATATTCAGTGATCAGTTAAGATAATTTTTGAGGAACCTACCATTGATTGATCCTCCCAACACTTCTTTCCCTTAAAGAACCTATAATAGAAATGATTTATTACCTCTGAATGCAGTGATCTTGTAAGGTCCTTTCCATAGATTGTCAAACTTTCCGTGCTTACTTTTGTCTTCATTTTAGGCATCCCAATGAAGAAAAACATCTCCAAGCTTGAAATCATCAGCTTTGATCTTCTTATATTAAATCTTTTTTATTTTCTCATGAAGCTTTGAAGTATGATTAAAAAATTCATCTCTTGACTACTGTAGATGGATCATTTAGTTGATTCTTTGCGGGATATCATTTGGCTCACTGTCGATCTCTTGCAGAATTTTTATCACTGGTACATATAAAGAAGTAGGGAACACCATGTCAACACCATGCATGAGTTGGAAAGGTGACATGTTGATTTATCTCTTTATGCTAACTCTATCCGCCCATAGAGCGTTGGTGAGATTTTTGTGCCAATTCCTCTTGTTTTCTTACAACATCTTCTTGATTATGTTCACCAAATATTTATTTGACGATTTAGCAAGCCCATTTCCTTGAGGATAGTATGTTGTAGAATGACCAAGACTTATGTGATATTTATCACAAAATTCAATCATTTTCTTGGACTTAAAGGCAACTACATTATCAGTAATGATTTTGTGTGGTTAGCCAAAACGAGACTGAATATTTTTCTCTAAAAACTAAATAATGACAGTGTCAGTACCTTTCCTCGTGGGGATGGATTAAATCCATTTAGTGAAATAATATTTGGTAATGAGTATCCGTTTATGTTGAGCTCATGATGGAGGATGGATCTCGCTAATGAAGTCAAGTCCCCGTTGCTGGAATGACACTTGCACTTCAATTGGTTTTAAGGGAAATGGCAAGAGATTCCTCTTTCCCTGAAACATTTGACATTCATGACAACTCATGACTGTCTTATAAACATCAGAAAATGAAATTGGCTAATAGAATCCCGCCATCAAGATCTTGTTAGTTGTAGTCTTCCAATAAAGATGACCACCACAATCACCTTTATGAAAATCAATCATCACTTTTTCTACTTCTCTATCAACCAAACAATTCAACAACACTCCACCTTGATATTTCCAATACAAGACACCATTAAGGATGCAGTACTTAAGAGCTCTCAACTTTAAAGATCTAGCCTTACTATCTGGCAAGCCTGGAGGATGATTCAAGTGTTTCAAAACATGAACTATATCAACATACAAAGGTGATAAAGAGAAAATTTCAGATACCTCAGGTAATATTTCAGCCTCTTTCTCTTCAGATAATGCAGCAATAAAATTGATATCCAAAGTAGGGAGATTTGAATCCTCCATATGCTTCACCAGCACTTGTCCTTTGATCAAGTTTGTGGGTTTGATATCCAAGTCATATTTCAACATAACAACGATCCATTTACCTTTCCGCCCTTTAGGATCATTCTGTGTAAACACATCTGTGAAAACAACGTTTGAAACATATACAATGACATGAGAGTGGATAATATAGACCATGAAGTCCTTCAGTGCTTAGAATAATGCCAAGGCCTATTTCTCAATGATGTTGTACTTCAAGGCTGCATAGCTTATGATTCTACTAAAGAAGGCAATGGGCTGCTTCGTGTTCTAATTTTTCTTTTGAATAAGGACAACAATAAGAGTATGCTCCGAGGCAAATGAAAAAGTGATAAAATCAAGTGTATAATCTGGACTAATAAGAATAGGAGCATGAGATAAAGCCAATTTAACGTGATTGAATGATTTCTTCACCTCTTTAGAGCATTTTACTTCACTATCTTTCTTCAGCATGTTATTAATTTTCCTTAAGTGTTCAACAATGTTGGGAACAAACCTTCTCAAAAAATTGATTTTCCATTGAATGACTTAATTTACTTTTTTCTCCTAGGATAGTCCAAGGTCTGAATTGCTTCAATCCTTGAAGGATCTATCTTAATTCTACTTTTTGATATGATATGGCCCAATAATTTAGCTTCCTCCATAACGAAAAGATTCTTCTTTGGGTTCAACGATATGCCAAACTTTCTACATCTTTGGAAAATTGTTTTCAAGTGCTGCAATTGCTGTTCATCCGTCTTGGAAAAGGCAGTGATGTCCTCAAGATAAATGACCAAAAAAACATCCTTTTCATTGGCGAAAGCAATATCCATTGCTCGCTGAAAAGTAGCCCCTGCATTCTTCTATCCGAAAGGAATTTTGGCATACATGAAGGTGCCCCAAGGTGTTGTAAAGGTTGTCTTTTCCTGATCATCTGGATGGAATAAAATCTAATTATACCCAGAGCATCCATCCAACAATGAAAGTCTGGAAGATCCAACTACCCTTTGCAGAATATGATCCATCTTTGGTAGTGGGTAATTGTCCTTCATTGACACTTTATTCAGATTTCTGAAATCAATGCACAAGCAAATCTCTCATGTCTTATTTCTCACTGGGACTAGATTAGATATCCAATTTGAAAAGAGAAGTGGAACTATAACACCAACAGTAAATAATCTATTTACCTCCATTTGAATAGAGGGCAACAACTTGGGATTCATTCTCCTTAACTTCTGGCGGAAAGGTTTTTGATCCAGATTCAAAGGAATGGTATGCTGAATTATGCTCTTATCATAGAATTTCAAAGCAGAATATTCCCAATAAATTACATCAGAAAACTGAGACATAAGCACTGCATATTTACCTTTCATTTCTCCACTCAAATATTTTGAAATTTTGACCATCTTTGGCTTTTTCGGGGTGCCAAGATTGAGATCTTTCACTCCCACTTCTGTCGGTAACATGGTTGGTTTGCGTGCAACATAATATTCATCAAAAAACTCTTCCAAAGGTACCAAACCTCTTGGAATGGAGTTATATTTTAGCTGAAGCACTTGCATCTATGCTGCATGAATTTCTTGGTCATCTTCATAGCACTGGTTATCCATTTGAGAATTGACAAATTCCTCTTATGTCTGCAAGAAGTTGCTGATCTGTTTATCATCTTGAAAGACCTGCTAATACTGAACATTATCTGGGATAGTAGGGCAATGTTTAAAATTTATCTCATACTTCTTATTAGGATACACTGGAATTTTGAACATGTTCGCCGAAGTGGCAAGAGAATCAACAATAATATTGTTGTCCCTTGGGATCAACGACAAGGTGTACTTGGTGAATGTCTTGAGGATGTATAGCACTGCATTTCGATAAGCTCACATCCTTGGATGCTTGGCCTGGTATTCCACTTTAAATTTATTTATTACTAACTTGGAGTCACCATATACAAAAATATTCTTATCACCTAGCTTCTTGAGAAATTTCAGACAAACTATCAAATCCTCATACTCAGCTTCATTGTTTGGACATTGAAAATCCAGCTTGTAGGAGGACATTCCTCCATCCACACTCCAATGCCGACCCCTTCTTTACCCAAACCTCCATCAAATTCTATGGTCCACAAACTACTTTCTTCATCCGGAAATTGTAAATTTGATGGCTGAACTTTTCTTACTGCTTGAGAGAGTTATGTTGTAACAAAAATTTCTATTTCTTTCACCGTTCATCACTTTTTTGAGGTGATGCGCTTGGTTCCAAACCACATGGCACTTTTTCATAAATTTTTTCATTTTCCAATTCTAAAACAAAATTTAAAAATTCAGAAATTTCTGCTTTTTCTTCAAGAAAAACTTCAAAAGATGCTGAAAATTCATCATTAAACAAGATAAAAGACTCTAAATATGTATGAAAAACATGTATAGGATGGTTATTTGTCTTTTCCCGGCTGCTGATAATGTAATTCATTTTACTTTCCCTATATAGTTTCCTAAGTTTCCCAAAGATAAGAATGGTAGCATATGAAAATTCAAGCTGTAGGATACCTCTAAGCTTTGATCCCCATGACCGAGAGAGTAACATTCCATATTTGGGAGGGATATCATCCAAAACAACATCCATGAGAATATTATTGGCTAGGATTTTCTCTAATGACACCACTAGGTCCTTGATGAGGCGAAGACATTTCCCCCTCCCTGAATCAAATGAATAAATATAATGATAAGGTCTTGTGATATCTGGTCCTAATATTTCCATAATGGCCTTGGGAATGAGGTTGTGAGAGGCTCTGGAATGAAGCATGGCATTATGAAGGATAATATCATGGATTTTAAGTCTCAGATGAAATGGAGGGACCTCACTATCTTCTAGATCACCATCAACAACAGGGCCAAAAATAATCGCAGGGTGATCATCACTCACATTAACCATGTCAGACATTTGATAAAATCTAAGAAAATTAGCTACTTGAACTTTGTACTGATCATTCTTGAATATTTCAGTTAGAGGAATGGAGAATTTCAATTTGGAAATTTCATTTTCAAGACTAAAAAGAGCAGAATGTTTTTCTACCTCTTTCAATGGTGCATATTTGTTTTCAAGCTGATATTTGTGTGAAGACTCTTTCTTTTGTCCTCCATATTGGATTTCTTTCACCTTTGTTTGACCGCTGGAGGAAGCTTCGTTTCCTTTAGCATGATTAGGAACAACAGGTCCTTTGTCTTTACTTTGATTTGGAGCAACAACTTCTTTATGATGAACATCTACTTGAGCATTCTGGTTTTTCTGATTGGAGGTTATAGGAACATTCCTATTCCTCAAACTATACTATCTCTGCACTTGAGGAAGAGAATTCTAATATCCCCTTTGATAATCTTCCACATGCACTAATAACATTCCTGACAAGACATACTGCTGATAATAGAGTGCACAAATTTCTGCAGAAAGTTGATCTTCATCAGTGAGGAAAATAGGTTGTTGTTTTTCCTCAAATAAATGATTCTCGCTAGAAATTTCTTCTTTGTCATCTTCATTAGGGCCTTCAGTATAATTCTGCTGAAATGGAGTGTGAATTTTTTGTTGAATTTGAGGATCCTGACCCCTCTGTTCCCTTTTCTTGATCCTGTATTGAGGTTGCTAATATTGACCCCTGAAACTGGGATTTCTAATGGAGGGTTCAACTTGTCGATCAACGATGGAAATTTTATCCATCATCTTCTACATGGTCTTGATCAAGTTATCTAATTTTACCTATGATGAAGTAGATGTTTCCTCTTTGATAGTGACTCTTTTCTCCGTCTTTATTCTAGAATTTTTGATGATCAAATTAGCATGCACGCTCACTGCGTTTCTCTACATTTCTTCAAGAGTTTATGGGTTTCTTTCCCTCAATTGATAGGAAATGTCAGGATCGAAACCATCAGAATAATAAAGTAAAACAAGGCCTAAAGGAGGCTTAATATTCTCATGAATTGAATCATAGATTTTATTGAATATAGCTGTAAAGACTTGGATAGACTCATTGGGATTCCTTTCAAGGCATTATACTCAACTAAAATATGCAATGGATTCTTCTTCTCTTCCCATTTTGACACAAAAAATTCAATCAGATATTGTGAATTACCTATTGAACCAACTGTCAGAGAGAAAAACCATTTGTTTACCTCACCAGAGAAACTCTGCGCAATGATACACATCTTGGCATCATCATTGTCGATCTCTTCAAGATCTATGAAATCAATCACTTTGGAAATGTGATGATAATATGTAATCTCTGATGTTCCATCAAAAAGGGGGAATCTCTGACCATAGTTATGAGCCATTGGAGTGAGCTCAAGCAGTAAAAGAATAGAGAAAATATGGCCATGATAATGGAGGAGGAGGTGCCGATGGAGTAAAACCTTGTAGAGGTAATGATGGAATGAAAGGAAGGGTTGATGATGTAGCTATATGAGAATGTGTAACGATAGGTGAAGCAAAAGCCTGCTGCTGATATTTGAAATAAGATTTCTTTGAAGTTTCTTGAAACTTATCCACCAAGCCTTTAAGTTTGTGGAAATTAGACCAGACTTCACTATCAAATTCGGAATAGAAAGACTCATAAAATGGTGCAAAGGTCTCAAAATCAAAAGGATCAAAGGTGGTTTCTGAAAGAAAGGTTTCAGACTTAGTTCTAAACAAAGATCTTTCAAATTTTGAACTATAAAACAAATCTTCCGAAACAAATCTCGTAGGAAAGGAATTTGATTTGACAAGTGGAGGAATAACTCTTCCAAGCTTCCAAGAATTGGTTTTATGCTTTCTAAAAATACTCTTAGAGTCATTCACAATTGGTGTGGGATTTGGGTCTAGATTTGACCTGGTATGTATTTTAGGAGCCATCTTAAGATAGGAATTTTGAATTTTGGCTCAGATTTAAGAATTCAACCTATTTTGAATTCTAGAGCTTGTCACCTACAAGTATAACTTTCAGAATATTAAAGAAATATTCCCAGGGAAAGTTTAGCAATCGCTCCTCAGAAACGGCCCGAAAAATGTTATCACTCTCCCCAACTCTCAAGCTGAAAATGGGATTGAAGAAAGGTAACCACAAACCAGGCTTTAGTTCAGGTCGCTAGCCCTACCAGGACCAGAGAGGGCTCTCTCATTGTCACTTTTGTAGTAAAAGGTATGAATGAGTATCTAATGATATTAGGATAGGTATAATATCAGTGAATAGGATTTGTTTGATATTTTTAGTGCTAGATAGAGAAGGAAGTGAGAATACTATGTGTAGGGTTTTTAGGTCTGAATTATAAGGTCAATTTGCAGAGAATATGTGAGGCTAGATAGGTAGTTTGAAATAATTTTTAATAGGTCATTGAGTATAGGGTGAAATGAAAAATATTTTTAATGATCACTGAGGTGAATTCATTCATTTAGAAGAAAATAGACATAACAATGTAAATCTTGTCTAAAACAAAGCATGAACAAACATGATTTCTTCTCACAAACTTACAAGATAAAAATATATGAAAGAATAAGATATGATATTAAGTATGAATTGTTAAGCATACATAAGAAGAACATATGCTCCAATGCACACCACAAGTATCTCAACACAATTTCTACAAATATGTCTGAATTCATTCCAAATAGCTAATTACAAAAACTCCAATGCAATATGAGACTATCCAACCCAAAAAAAGAATAAAGAGAGTCTACTTATAGAAAATATGGACTATGACACCTCATCAGGTTGAAATCCCATCCAAAATGGATCATAAATAGACAAGATGAGTCATTTTCTAGATTCTAGGGAGGTTAGGTACCATTCCCTAAATTTTCTCTATGAACTAGAATTGTTTGTCCCTTACATTAATTACATATTCCCTCATGTTAGGAGGAAAAAACCAACTCAATAAATCTAATTCCAACTCATAGGACAACAAAACCTCAAATTTGTGACAATTTTTGAGCTTGACAAGTGTCATGAGGAATCCAATGCCGATTCGGGACATTTCCGATAGAAGGGTAACAAAAATTTGCAGAAGCGTAATAGAACTTTGGAGGCACTTTTACGAGTCCAAATGCACTTCTGAAAGAACATATTTAATTTTTCAAAATAACCCATGGGAAGGCATCCAAAAATCCATTCTCCCAAGGTTACTCCAAAAGCATAACAAATGCTGCAAAAAGGTGGCAGAAACATGAAAAATGAGTGGTTTTTGAGCTTTTTATCCAAAATTACAGCTTTTCATGCCATGGGGGTTCCTGATCTATGATTTAATCATCAAAATACATCAATCCATGTAAAAAAATCATCATTTGGATGCACCCAAAATAAGCGTAAAAAATCAGAAAAATAACGAAAATTTATCAAAACTTTTCAAAATTGGTTATGTAGCACCTGTGAGTAATGGGATAAACAACCAAGGAAGCGTCAGCCAACAAGTCCAATATATCCTCCTCTTTAAGCTCCATTTCAGCTTCTTTTAGCATTTTCTTCAACTGTTTTAGCCTTATTTGTTTTTTTTTTTTTTTGGTGCAATAATGATTTGCCATGTGTCTTTGCAGTTTATTGTCCCTCTTAGCCCTTTTCAAGAGCTTCTCCAAATTCTCATTTACCCTTGAAAACCAAATCTCTCTATCTTCATTAATCTCCATGGCTATAAGCTCTTTAAAGGTCAACTCTTCAGGTGGATGAGCTAACTGTCTTTCTAGCTCCAACACCCTTTTGAGGCCTCTTGTGTTTGGCCTTCTTGATTGAGTTTCAACCTCCATATCCTGAATTTTGTCTATTATCACTATATAATTTATAATATTGGAAAAACTAAATTATAAAGAACAACATCAAAACCACTTGAGGCCCAGGATGTAGCCCTCCTAGACTCATAGAGGGATCTCTCTATAATATTTAGATTCGTTTGAGTTTACTGATATTAGGCTAGTTAAATTGAGTGTAGGATTTGTTTTTGTTGATTGTTTGTGGTTGGATTTAAGGGGGTTTCTATAAACAATTTCCATTGGGCTATGGATTCAAAATAGGCTGGGTGTACACATCAAATTTTAGAGAAAATGAAAGGCAAGCTAGCTGCAAATATTGGTGTTTATAGCTGAGTGGAATTATGGGACGGAGAAAGGTGCTTTCAGTAATGACTTAAGAGCAACTAAGAATTCTTAAACCATGCATCAGAAGAAAACATTGAAATTGTATAGACAGTCAGAATTAAGGTACTCTGAAACAACAAATATTAATCTAACCTTCCTTCTTTACAAATATAATTATGAATGAAACACATGAAAAGATTACAATGGGAAAACATTAAACATGAATAAAGAAAAAAATCACCAGGACAACACACCACATGAATCTTGAAGAATGATCTCTTTATCGATGTTCCAGCTTGAAAGTAAAAATACTTGCAATGAAAATTGCTTACAAAACCAGGGTTTAACCCTTGTTACAGAATGAAAACTTATATTTAAACTATTTGCACCGGCTTCCTATTATTGAAAGGGAAATCGGTTCGTTTACTATAAGAGTAACTGAAAATAGGTCTACGCGTCTCAGGCATGGTCGCATTGCGACTAGTTTTAGACAAATTTCTGAAGTTACAATGGAAGTTTCCCTTCATTGTACTGGCCCTCCTGGAAGGTGCTCGAAATCCTTGTGGATCTGTTATCTAATGCTGTGGTGGTCTGCTGTGCTGGTGGATCTGATACATTGGATGTGCTAACACTAACGATTCACTGAGTTGCCAGCTTCTTCACTGAACTGATTTTTCATGCTTCCTGGAGTCTGCATAGTTTTTCCCAACTCTCTGGAGTAGGGATCTTGGTCCTGTTCAGTTTCCTGTAGACTTCATCAGTCTCGGTGTAGTTTACAAATGTTGGTTTCAGCTGAAAAATGTGCTTCACCTCATGCTGAATGAAGACATCATTGCTGATGACTTCATAGAATGATTTCCTGGTCATGGTGTTCTTTAGACTTGTGAGCTTGGATGTGTCCTTAGATATATTTGTGAGCCTCTTTACATAATCAGTCCTGGGAATTAGTTTATCGTTGATGAAAAATAAGGAAGGAAAACCTCTTTTGTTCAGTGGCCCAATCCTGTTGAAAAACCTACTCACCCCAAACTCTAGATGATGGCATATTTCTTCTAGCTGTGTGACCATAATCTTCTTATTCAACACCATTTTAACCTCATGAACAAAATCTGTTCTCTCAGCCACTTCTAGTTGCTCCAATTCATGGATGCTCTTGGAATTCAGGAATTTGATGATGTTGTTGGCAATTTGGGGCTTATCTCCAAGTTCCTCATTTGTTTTCTCAATGGAAACCTTCACTACCTCAATTAGAGCCCTTTGTTAAAAAATTATCTAAATTAAGGGCCATATATCATTTACAAACTCAATTATATCCAACCATATAATTTGTTTCACCCTTCCCATCATGCAACCGATTAAGGACTCCTGAAGAGATTTCTGCAAGCTCTCAAATTATCTTTTTTCTAATCTACTGCTTTGTGGCATGGGCAGAGTCTTTCCCTTTGATTTGCTCTAGCAGGTCATTAAGTTGATTCCAAAGCCTTTTTATCTATGCTGATTGTAGAGACATGTTCTCCATTGCCTTGGCTAGCTGCTAAGTACTTTCCCCGGGTGCTCCTGTGGATGTTGTGGCTGCTGGGATCACTGTGAGAGGAATCAATTGTAGGGGGATCATGGCCTTAATTGATTCCTTTTCTACTCCCTTCACTTCATCCCTTAGTGCTTTCTCTCTTTCTTTGATCATTTTACCCATCTCATCCACCATTTTCTTAATCTGCTCTGTTTGTTCAACAATTAATTGCAACATTTCTACTTTCTGTGTTTCAGTTGCTTCTATGTCCTTGGCCATAGGGTCTTCTGTCACTGGCATCTTAAGCTGCCTCCTCAAAGTAGCTATGTATATGTTCTTCTTCCTCACAAGGTGTTACACAGCAATTTGTCATCGTCCTTGCAATTCACCATCCCACAAAATTGGAGGGCTCATTCCGTGACCTGTGAGCAATGACATGACTTGAAGCCACTTTCATGACATCCCTCTAAACACGAGCTTTCATTGCCCTGAAGACAACTCCTTGTGGAAAACCCTAAAAACACCCCTTTTTTCATTGGCGCGGGAAGCCAGTTCAGTACCCGCACCAATGGGGGAAATCATTCAAATAGGGCGCGCCAACTAGTGCTCTGTATCAGAGTCACAATCGCACCAGCCATTTTAAGGAGTGTTTTTAAAAAATAAATGGCGGAAGTTTCGTCCTAACCAATTCATAAACTGGTATCTAATTTGAGTTGGGAGGTTTGGCTCCGGATCTCCATGTAGAGGAAGTGGTTTACCACCTCTCATGGAAGCTTCCTAGAGGATAGGGCCAATCCCATGATTATAGGGATCCCAACTCCCCTTCCTCCATCTATAAAAGCTTGCTCATCTCCTTTGCAAGCTAGTTCCCAAGAGCCATCAGAGCCTTATGCTGCAAGAGCCTTGATTCATTCCCTTAAGGCCAAATCCATAGCAAGGAGATTGATGATCGAAGAGAGAGGCTTGTCCCTATTCCCGACAAGCTTTACCGAGACGTATTCCACTGATGACCCGCCGAAGGAGGATTTCAGCGTCAGAGCTAGGTTGTATCATCCTTTGTTTCATTAATATAAGTGACTACGATTATAGTTTCACTCGTATTGTTCATGCTTTTTTATGAGTTGTGTCTTCTCTGACTGACACATAATTGCAATTATATGGTTTTACGCTCGTATGTTCGTCGTGTTTCCTGTACGTGCAGGTGTTCGATCGCGTCAAGTGGTGGAATTGTGACCTGTCAGAGCAAGGGATCGAGAGCACTATCCTCTCCGCAACGACAACAGCGTTGGACCCGAGGGAGGCCTTCTATCGCACTTTGATTTTTGCAATTAGGAACTTGCGTTGTAGCGTGTTTGATTGTTGGTAGACCCGATATGGGCTAGTAGGGATTGTCCGCAGAGGGGATTTACCTTCTCAACATAAGGGTTTCTTCCACTGCTATGTTTCATGGATTTTACCCGAGCTGTATCACTAATTCCTCCAGATATTTCATCCTTGAATCTTTGGCCATGGCAGAGATCTTTTCCAAATTTAATTGTGACTGTACATTGGACAAAGTCACCTGTAGTTTTGAGAGGCTCATGGTTGTGCTAGTTAGGGTGGAGGAGATCATTTACCTAGTCTGCTTGTGTATCTCCATATGGTCTATTGGGTGGATTTTCTTTGCATCAAACTCAAAAGATGTCTTCTTATAGTCTACTGCACCTTTGGGTTGAGGAATTTGTGCCTCCAAGAATGCCATCCTCATTCTTCACTTCTCAAAGTCAAAGGATGATAGGAGGAGTCTACTCTAGGAGCTGCTTGTTTGTTTCCAAAATTGATTGTAGGTGTTGGTCTTGAGAACCTCATTCCTTCCCTTGATCTCCCTGAATGTGTCATAGATGTCTTCCTACTTTTTTTTTCAGTGGAAGTAGATGTGGGAGTTTTCACATTCTTCTCTTGGAATGGCATGGTGGCAGAGGATGTGGAGAAGATCAGGTGGCCACCTGCTAAAGATGAACTTGGTGAATCCCTAATTGTGATGACAGTTTGCTGGTTTTTCTCAATTCCTTGGTCAAGGCCCATGCTGATCCTCGCTCTCTTCTTGTATTTCATTTTGAACTCCTTAGTGGGGGAATCAATGTCCATGTCTGTTTGATCCTCCTTGGTCCTCTTACTTCCTATTTCCTTTTCAGGATCCTTTCCTTTGTCATATTGAACCCCTGCCACCTTCCTTTCTTGTGGAGCTGGTGTTTGGACTCCTGAAGTAGAGATGTCATGCTATTCAGCCTCCTGGAGTGTGTCTGCCACCCATTCTTCTTGGTTCATGTACTTCTCTATCTCTAGTTTATGGGTATGGATGTAGGGTGTGGACTTTTTTTCCACCCTCTTCCTGGAGATGATCCCCATTGGATCATAGGACCAGGTGAAACTGTGTGTGAATTTCATCTCTTTCAGTATTTTATCTACCTCTCCCCCTGCTTCCCTACTGTTGCAAATGAATGGGACGATTTGGGATTTGATCCTGAATTGTGACTTCTTCTTGGCCGAAACAAAATGCACCTCATCAACATCTATCATTTGTATGATATAATAAAGGGAAAATATCCTCATGGAGAGGTATTTGGGTATTTTATAGGGGGCCAATTCACTACCATAAACCTTGATTTCTGTGTAGTTTTGATAGAGATACCAGTCTAATCTCTTGATTTTCTCTGTCAACTGCATCACTTTCTTGATTTCCTCACTGAACCTAGGCTCTGTGGTGCTGCTGAGTGCACTGATTGCTAGATGAACAAATAGGTATACAAAGCTCTTGTATGAATAGTCTTCCTGCTCCTTTCTCAATAGAGTTTTCCAAAAAATAACAGTTTTGGATTGAGAGTCTTCACCTTGCTTTATCATGTTGAATTCAAACTTGATGGATTGAAAACAGGTAAACATGTACACCAACACAGAGGTGTATTTGAATACCCCTTTTGTTTTGAAATTTTAAGAACTGATCATGGATTGCATCAGCAAGGAACTTAGCATAATTGAACATAATAGTGGGCTTGGCATCTGTAGAGAGGATAGAAAAGAAACCAATTATGGCTACATCTATCCACTGATAATTATGATAACCTAACAAATAAGATAGGGTAGTGATAATGTGTTGGGTCCTTTCTGGGAAGGTGGACGATGGATATGGGGGATTTGTTGTAGGCATTGGTACATTGGAGGTCATTAAAAGCTCCAAGGTTTTGGCGCTGCTGGAAAAATATAGTCCTTGGTATAGTCATGTAAGGGCCTCATACGAAAAAGGGATAGTGTTCTAAAAAATGGGGGCTTGTAACATCTCTTGAATGGATGGGGCATTTACATAAGACAAAATCTCTCCTGTAGGGTTCACTATGGTTCTTTGCTTAATGTCATAGCAAGATTGACATTTCCTAATTAGCTTCAGGGTAGCTATGGGTTCTAGAGAAGATGTAATGTGGAATCTTGATCTTCCACAGGCTGATACCATCTTCTTCGTCAAGGAGCTTATCCTCAAGCAAGCAGTAGATATTGAACAGGTCGAGGTCTAATTGGGGAATATGGTCCAAGTCTACCTGGGGGTAGACCATGGGATTGAAAGGTTGCTGATCTTCCTTGGGAGGCATGATTTTATTTTTCACTTTCTATTTCACATGCAATGGAGAATGGGCTGCAAGAGAAGGGGAATAGAGAAGGGATAAACGATATGAATTGATACCGAGGAAGGGGTAAGACCGATGGGGATCGGGATTGAAAATGAATTATCTGAAATGAGAAATGTAACCAGACTCACAGAGCACTGATTTTTCCTTCTTTGATCTGAAATTTACCCTTCGAACAAGGCTGGTCGTGATCTCCTCTCTAGTTTTCTGTAAATATCACAACCTATAGCAATTAAATAGTAACAACAATGTAAACTTTGGCACTACTGTGAGTTCGAGTTTTAATATGTGGCTAGAGGATAATCGTTGAGTTGGCACGGGTATGTTGGATAACGACCTGACCATTCATGGGGCAACAATGCTATTGGTGGGAGGGGATGTGACGGGGCAGAGTGGACAGGTGATGGAGGACGTGGCACAGCGGCATTAGCAATGGTCACAGGGTGGCAATGGTTTGGAGGACAACGGAAAATTTTTTTAGGAGGGGGTCTCAGGTGGTAAGCAGTAATAGAGAGGGGGGTGTGAAATTGTAGGAGTGCAAGATGTGGAGGAGGAGGTGGTAATGTATACCGCCCATTTCATATCCCCCCCCGCCCTTTGTTAATGTTCGACGGCTGAAGGGGGGCTGAAATGAATTGTGGGCCGTCGATGGTGAGGTGAGGGGCTGAGATGGAGGGTAAGGTGAGAGGTGTTTAGTGTTGATGCGACACTATGATGGGAATATGGGCCCGGGTCTGGGGATGAGCGCCAGGGGAATGTGTGACGTAGCGAGGAGGTGGGACTCGACGGCTATCGCAAATCGCATGTCGGAGGATTTAGTTATGATAAGTAGTGATAAAACTTAAAACTTGCGAAGTGTGAAGTGCGGGGAGAGGGAGGTGATGTGGCAAGGAGGGGCCCACGGACATCATAAATCACAAATCAGAGGATTTAGTTATGAGAAATAGAGGTAAAAATTAAATCTTGTGAAGTGCGAAGTGTGGGGAGAGGGAGGTGACGTGGTGGGGAGGGCACCACGGCTATCGCAAATCGCACATCGACGGATTTAGTTGTGAGTGACAGAGGTAAATGTTTAAAATTGCAAAGTGAAAAGTGCGGGGAGGGGGAAGTGACGTGGCAGGGAAGGTGGGACCACCCGTAGCCCGCAGATCGTAGAATTTACCATATTCGTTAACACTATCCTTTTGCACTTGTGAAGTGCGAAGTGTGGGGAGGGGGAAGTGACGTGGCAGGGAAGGTGGGACTGCCCGCAGCCCATAGATCATAATTTTTACCATATTCGTTAGCACTATCCTTTTGCACTTGCGAAAAGCGAATTGTGGGGAGGGGGAAGTGACGTGGTAAGGAGGTGGGACTTGTCCGCTATTAAAAATCGCGCGATTTAGTGGTGATAAGAGGGTTTTATGAAATGAATGAACGTCAAGGAATTTTTTCGATTTGTTCGGTGCAAATTGCGATTTGGTGCTTGGCAGGACTTGCACAAGGCTTAAAATAGATTTGGCCTCAAAGGATTTTCAAGCCGCCATTTCACCTTTTCCTTTCGTTTCTTCCTCCTTTGCATAACTACCTACCTGAACTACTCATCTAACATTTTTTTCTTCCTTTGTAGGGTGCACTTAGACTTGCAGACCCTGAACATTTTATTTTAAAATTCTAACCTAACCCTTATCCCTTATTTCTCCTATTGCTTCAGATTAAGATGTTGAACCAATCTCATTTTCTACCTATCTACTAATAAGCAAAGATTAAACAGTTTGGAAAAAATTTATTTTCTAACCTATCAACAGAAATTGAAAACTGTCCAATCATGGTTAAACAATATGACTCGACATACTTATCTAAAGAGTAGTGAAATTTTAACTTGCAACACTTTCAGTTTTATTTCTTTTTTGGGGTTATTTCCTTTTTCCTTTTTTCTTTTCATTCTTTTCTCTTTTCTTTTTCTCTATTTTTTATACCCTCTTTTCTTTATATTTTCATTCCTCCTTTTTATTTGAAATCATTTGAATTTTGAAAAGACTTTCAATAATGAAAACCTTGCACGAAATATGAAGTATCCAGTCACCCTGAGATCCTATAATTTATAGAGTACTAATAGTGGCTCCAACTGAGGATGGCACTTCTTTGAAAAGAAGTGTCAAGAACTTGAGACCAATAGCCTTGAATGCTCCATTTTCTACAACATTTTAAACTACTTTCCTTTCCTTTTCAACTGGTTTCCTTTCTATTTTTATAACTTCTCATCGAACTAGGCTTAGGGCCTTCACTTCGGGCTTCAACCTCGTCCAATGAATTATTGAAAACTATGAGACTATGATATTTACAATGATGAAAATTTGACCTGAATTTAGAAGAAATAATGTTTTAGCATCCTGCCATTGACAGGACCTCCAGATACTTTTGTACCATCCAACTCTTTGAGAAAATAAGCATTATTTCAACTGAACACATGAAGATGTATGGCCCTTGCCAAATATTATTGAAATTTCCATGGTTGCCTTTATCCTCTCTTCTGGAATCCCATTTCAGAACTTTGTCTGCAAGATTGAAATCATTAGCCTTGGTTATCTTGTCAAAGATCTTTTTGATATTCTATTGCATCACTTGGGTTCTATTGTGAACCTCTTCTCTGCAGCTAAATGGTGTCATTAATCCTCCTTTGAATGTAATTTTTTTTATCTTGGATATCTTGTATTATCTTCATTACTGGAAATCTCAAGGAAGAAGGAAACACTGCATCCATTCCATAAAAAAATTGGTATGGAAACATGCCAATTGATTTGTTTGTGGTGAGCCTATTAGCCCACAAAGCATTCATCAAATTGTTGTGCCATGATTTTTTATTCTCCTCCAAAATATTTTTAATGATGTTCACTAGGATTTTATTTTAAGATTCAGCCAGTCCATTACCTTGAGGGTAGTAGGTTGTTGAATGCCCCAATGTTATATGATATCTATGATATAAATCAACCATGTTTTTGGATCTAAAGTCCACAACATTTTCTGTGATGATTTTCCTAGGACAACCAAATCTAGAAAGAATGTTGGTTTTTAGGAATTTTATAATGACAGAGTCAGTGGCATTTCTAGAAGGGGTGGCCTCTATCCATTTGGTGAAATAATATGTAGCAGTGAGGATCCATTTATGTTGAGTAGAGTATGGAGGGTGAATTTGTCCTATGAAGTCTAATCCCCACTACTGGAAAGGGCTTTCTACAGAAATATGTTTAAGGGGTAAGGGCAGTAGCTTCCTCTTTCCTTCAAATATTTGAAATTTATGACAAGCAATGACCATCTTATGGACATCACGAAAAATGGTGGGCCAATAAAAACCATCTCTCATGATTTTGTTAGCAGTGGTTTTCCAGTAGAGATGACCACCACAGTCACCCCCATGGAACTCCTGCATTACTCTATCTGCATCATCCTTCAATAAACATTTAAGAAAAACACCTCCACTATCTTTCCAATACAAAACATTTTCCAAAATGCAGAATTTAACAACTTTTAGTTTTATAAATCTAGCCTTTGTTTTAGATAAACCAGGAGGAGCATTCAGATTAGGAAGTACATACAAAATATCAACATACCATGGAGAACTCGAGCATTCTTCATCAATCAGTGGAGTCACCAGTTCCTCTTGATCATCTAACGCGTGTACCATGTTGATGTCTAGTGCGTGTAAGTTAGATTCTTCCATCAATTCAACTAATCGTTGGCCTGATCAACTCGGTAGGCTTGATTTACAAATCGTACTCTAGGATCACTGCAATCCATTTCCCTCTTTTGCCATCAGGACCATTTTGCGTTAGAATGTCTTTGACAACTACATTTGGAACATAAGCAATGGTATGCGAATGTAGAATATAGACTCTAAAATATTTCAGTGCTTTAACCAATGCAAAAGCCTGTTTTTCCATGATATTATATTTCAGAGATGCATCTCTTAATGCCTTGCTGAAAAATGCTATTGTTTGTTCTTGTCCTTCATTGTTTTTCTATAACAAAACAACAACAATAGTATGCTTAGAGGCAAATAAAAAATCATGAATTCTTTAGTGAAATCCAGACTGATTAGTACTGGGGCCTTTGTCGATGCTAGCTTGACCAAGTCAAAAGACTGTTTTTCTTCTATGGTCCACTTTATTTATGATCCCTTCTTTAGCATGTTAGTGATATTCCTTAAAAGTTCAGCCAAGTTAGGTATAAATCTCCTTAGGAAGTTGATTTTACTAATGAAGGATTGGAGTTCTTTCAAATTTCTGGGATGGCTGATTTTAGATATTCCTTCAGTTCTGCTAGGGTCAATTCTAATTCCATCCTTAGAGATAATATGGCATAACAATTTTTCTTCTTATATTCCAAACAATGTCTTCTTATGATTCAGGGAGAGTCCAATTTTTCTGCATTTTTCAAAAAATCATCTTAAGTGTGTTAAATGTTCTTCATCAATTTTAGAAAACACAGTGATGTCATCCAAATAAATCAAAATAAAGTGGCCAATGTCATCAGCAAATGCAATTTCCATGGCCATTTGAAAGGTAGCCCCAACATTAATTAGTCCAAAGGGAATTTTCACATACATGAAAGTTCCCCAAGGAGTTGTAAAAGCTGTCTTCTCTTGGTCATCAGGGTGCACTAACACTTGATTGTAACAAGAGAAACCATCTAACAAAGATATCCTACTGGACCCCACCACCCTTTGTAATATGTGATCCATCTTAGGTAATGGGTATTTATCCTTAAGAGATACCTTATTAAGGTTTCTGAAGTCAATGCAGGGTCTAATTTCGTCTATTTTCTTCCTAGTTGGGAAAAGATTGGAAACCCATTGGGAGTACCTGAGCGACACTATGATTTTTTCTTCATACATATTTTTTATCTCTTTCTCAACTAAAGGCATTAAAATAGGATTAATTCTTCGCAATTTCTGTCTGAATGGATTTTGATTTTATTTAATTGGAATCTTGTGTTGAATGATGCTGGTATCATAGGAATTCAAATCCTCATAGCTCCATGGAAACACATCAATAAATTCTTTGACCAAGGCTATGTATTTTTTCTTCGTAATAATAGGAAAATATTTAGATAGTTTGATGATTTTGGGGTTCTGTTCTGTGCCTATATTACATTCCATAATGTCTGTTTCAGTTGGCTCTATTTTTGGTTTTTTGGCCACATCATTAAAGTCAAATAATTATTCTAAAGGGAATAGCCCTCTAAGGAGATTATTGTCTTTAAGATGGAGTATTTCAAATTCCTATTTTTCCAGGTCTTTTTGTTTATCGGTATTAAATACAGTGTTGTGAGTTGGAATATTTACAGTAGTATTTACATCTAGAACAACGTTTCCCAAAATAGTGGTTTGTGTTTCCTCACTATTTGGTACCTTGATAAGACTGTCCTCCTCACAATCCATATCCACATTACTGTCTTCAAATTCATTTCTAGATTTCAGGAAGCTCTCAATTTGTTTATCACTACCAATAACTTTCTAGCACCTCATGTTGTTCGGCACTGAAGGATGGTGTTTGACCTCAATTGTATGCTGCCTGTTTGGGTGAGGAAGTTTACAGGTGCTTGCTGAAAAGGCTAGGCCATTGGCTAGGAAATTTTGGTTTCTGGGAATGTGTTATATGGATTAATCCCTCTTGCAGACAAGAGCGATCTCCCTAGAATTCAACGAATAGCTAGAAACAAACATCCATTTGGAAATAATTTTCTCTAGATTAAATGCATTTTAGAATTATTATAAGAAAGTAGAGAGGAAATTCCCCTACCTTGAAATCCAACGTTCGATACATTCTTTTATCCAGTCGCTCGAAATAGGCTTCTCCAATAAGTAGAACCCGCAATAAAAGACAAGACAAAAGAATCAAAGCATCTGCAACATATAATAATCAAGAAACGTTAACCTAACTAAGTGATGAAGGAGTCTAAGCATTGATTTTATTTCAATAAGAATAAGAACAACTCAATGAGAAAAAGAGATCCATATGTATTATCTTGAATAAAAAGAGTAATCTTACAACCTGATGCCTTGATGTCGTACAGATTTCTCTCGACGTCCTGAACAATCGTTCCTCCTTCAGTTTGATAAGCCTTCCTCTTTAAATACTAGCATGGAGTTATGGACACAAGGGTGTGATCATTCTCATGCCAACAAAAACTAGTGTAGAAAGTATGCACTCTTGTGAATTTCTTCAACAACTCATTTAAAATATTTAAGCTACCATTGAGACTGAAAATTGAGCTCAATTTATAGGGAAATAGAGGTAGTTTCAGTTCCATGAAGGGGGGTATGGATTCCTCTCATGAAGGGATTTGAGCTCCATGGACCAAGGGATAAGCTCCATGAGTGGAGGGATAAATATCGAACTGATCGCGCCTCTAGAAGCTTCTAGTTGGGAGAATATTCAGCCAACTAGGTTTCTAGAATTTACTTTTTCTTTTATTTGAATTTTTATGGGGGTCTGCAGGTTTTAGTAGCATAATGTGCAGGGGTTTCCACAGTTTATAGACCACGTATCCGCGAACCCGCAGGAAAAGGATAGAAAAAGTGCGGAGGTAGACTTTTAAGGGTTTTAAAGAGCTTTTATCCAATTCCAAGACTTGGTTTAGGAACATTAGGGTTTTTGACTTCTAAGGGAGTACACTATAGGTAGTGATAGAACTATATGGACAGTCAAATGTCATGGTGAAAAAATAATGTGTAACAGATTGCCCCCTAAAGTGCGAAGTCTGAGGTCATTTTGAAGAGTGAAGTTCTTTATCATTTCGAGGATTGGATTGGAGACACCGGTCGAAAACATGTAAAAAAATTCAATGGAAACATATATATATCATCACTGAGGTAGGCATTCCCATACTCAGATCAAAACTAACTATATTTTTAGTACATATATGGTTTCTATATTACATCAAAGTAGACACAGTATGGGCACATTCATATGTCATGAGTAGCCTACTGTATCATGAATAATAAAACTCCTCACAGCCTAGATGGTGGAAACTAGATCCAGGGTCTTCATTTCCGCTTCCCAAACTTTTATGAATCTATCCATGCGATTGATTGCATCGAAGTTGAACATGGTAGAAAACACTTGATTACTGGTCAGTGATGTGAACCATTAACAAGTGTGAGAGAAGCCACCAATAATGACAATGGCTCTCAAGTACTCCAATAAAATATATAAAGTGTGAATGAATGATTTGCAGTTGAACATTAATAGAATCATTCGATCGAAGGTCAATGATGCAACCTGTTGTCGAAGGCGAGAAACCTGCCATTAGGGCATGCACATCCTAAGGTACTGATAGGATTCTAGATCAACTTTCTAGATGATGAGCTAATGTCGATAGAAAGTGACCCGTTGTAGGAAATCCCACGACACGAAACCATTAGGTAAAATTTTGAAGAAATTTTTGCAAGGACTGACTCAGGGATGGTCAACGTGAATGGAGACAAATGTTTGCATTGAATGGTTTATTTGAATTATCTCTTGAACACATAACGACACTAAAAATGGCTTGGTAGGATTTGACCTAAAGCTAATACCTAGAAATCGTCTGAAGACTTTCAATGTGGTTCGATTAAGTGTTAGACAAAGGATTTCCCAACCCAGGTACAAGGTGACAAAGTGTCGTGTTCAAGAGTGGCATGCTACTTTCTAAACAAGGGTGACAACTAGATTATTTTTCTCTCTTTTTCCCCCACCATTACTGGCAAGTACCTCTTTATTTTTGACAAGCTTGAGGAGGATAACATTTGCTTGTTTGTATAAGCTCATCCTTCAAACGAGTTCATCCGGTCCTGTTTGTAATCAACAGGTCCTTTACTGTTAAATTTTAATGAGTCCAGTATAGGAGAAACTCAACATTTTTCAGTTTTAGGGAGTCAGAAGAAAAACATAAGTAAAATCCATGATTGTTCTTTTTCATAATTTTAGTCTTTTAGGCTCGAAAAAGGATAAAATAATGTAGGAGAGAACTCTATTGACCATGATTAGTCAACGTATACCTTTTTCGTAATTAGTCCATTTCAGTCTAGAAAAGGGGTAAACTTATACTGAAGGGACGACTGCTCATTTACTTTAACGAGTTTGAATAGTTAAGTACTCGACGATCTTTTCATATTTAGAGAGTCTGAAAAGGGCTTAAAAGAGAACTTCAGGGTTTCGCTTTTTCATAATTTTAAAGAGCCCGAAAAAGTGATAAAAGTATACCTAATGTCAAAATAATTCTTTTCACCAAAAAATCATGTATCCTGCACAAGAACTCAAAAGATTACACATACCTGTTTCCAAGAAGTAAAAATATTTAAAAATAGCCTTTTAAAGTGAAAAATAAATAAAGTAAAATATTTTATTTATTTAAAAACTATAAAAAGGAGTTAAAACAAAATCATTTTCACCTTTTGTGTTCAGAGCAGTGTATTGAGAGCTTTTGGCTAAAAGGTTCCAGAGTAGATATCAGGAGAACCGACTGTCCATTCCTCGAATCGTCAGAACCAGGTAATCCACATCATCCTAATCTTCATTTCTATCCATTTCATTTTTATTTTTAAGTCTTAATTTCATTTTTTGGGAGGATTTTGTGTTTAAAAATGCGCTCTCAGGGGTCCGCAGGTTATGCATGCGATAACTACGGACCTCGATAATTTTTTAATGGGCGCGTGTGGACGTCTACACTGTCTCTTCACAAAAACTATGGGGGCGCCCTGAACATTTTTAAATGAAAAAATTCTCTTAAAAATGGTTCAATTTTTGCATCCAAATGGTTTTTAACTTTCAAATGTGTTGATTTGTAGGTTGTTCCACCATATTGGAGTGGCAAGAACGTGAACTTGAGCTTATAGACAATGAATATATGGAAGATCCCGCAACAATGCGTGTGTTGAAGAATTGTGGTTTATATAAGTTCTGGGCTATCCAAGGTATGGAAGAAAAAGTAGAGTTGACGAGATGGCTCATAAGTGAAAGGGAATTTTAAGACCAATGCTTCATCATTGGTGACCACCAGA
This sequence comes from Pinus albicaulis, assembly GCA_034641835.2. NCBI lineage: Eukaryota > Viridiplantae > Streptophyta > Pinopsida > Pinales > Pinaceae > Pinus > Pinus albicaulis. Next base: position 1,165,904,786 of record CM076575.1, on the reverse strand, counting down.
TCGAAATCGAGTTAGAGGAAATTTATTTCCATACCGGATTGTCCCAGAGAGGAGGAACAATATCCTTGTTTAGGGCTAGATAGGGAGGTCTTCCCATCATCAACTACAAATATTTTTGCATCCAAATGGTTTTTAACTTTCAAATGTGTTGATTTGTAGGTTGTTCCACCATATTGGAGTGGAAAGAACGTGAACATGAGATTATAGACAATGAATCTATGGAAGATACCGCAACAATGCGTGTGCTGAAGAATTGTGGTTTATATAAGTTTTGGGCTATCCAAGGTATGGAAGCACAAGTAGAGTTGATGAGATGGCTCATAAATGAAAGGGAATTTCAAGACCAATGCTTCATCATTGGTGACCACCAGATCGAAATCGAGTTAGAGGAAATTTATTTCCATACCAGATTGTCCCAGAGAGGAGGAACAATATCCTTGTTTAGGGCTAGATAGGGAGGTCTTCCCGTCATCAACTACAAATATTTTTGCATCCAAATGGTTTTTAACTTTCAAATGTGTTGATTTGTAGGTTGTTCCACCATATTGGAGTGGAAAGAACGTGAACATGAGCTTATAGACAATGAATCTATGGAAGATCCCGCAACAATGCGTGTGCTGAAGAATTGTGGTTTATATAAGTTTTGGGCTATCCAAGGTATGGAAGCACAAGTAGAGTTGATGATATGGCTCATAAATGAAAGGGAATTTCAAGACCAATGCTTCATCATTGGTGACCACCAGATCGAAATCGAGTTAGAGGAAATTTATTTCCATACCAGATTTTCCCAGAGAGGAGGAACAATATCCTTGTTTAGGGCTAGATAGGGAGGTCTTCTCGTCGCCAACTACAAAGAATACTATTGTAGTGATGAGGCAGACTTAAAGGATAGTCACATAGATATTAAAACTATCTTGTGATTAGATCTCAAAGTGATAGCATTTACAGTAACCAGATTGTGCGGGATTGCAGCTCCACATGTGGCCACTAAATCCCAAATGCAGACCGCAGTAGAGTGTCTCAGAGGGACCATTTTTAACTGGTGTGAAGCAGTATTGGCTAATATGAAAGGCCAATTAACTAGAGAAAAGAATGAAAAGTTGAAGAAATTTGGTTATGGCACCATTCTCATTTCATTTTCTTTAGAGATAATCTCGCTTCTTGCTCCTCAGATTATTCCAGTAGATCTCGGGGAACCTCAGGAACCTCGGATGGTACGCTAGGTGGCATTAATGGCTTGCCATGGTGACGATGGAAGTTCAGTGGTTTGGTTCACTTCGGCATACTTTATGTGGCTTAGGAATAAATTATTCACCATCGAAGACTTCCCCTATACAGGAATGGATTACAGAGGTGATCTTGAGACATCATTGTCTCCAGGGGCACAGTGGGACGAGTCAGGTAAGAAAACTATTTTGATGTATTTAATCTAATTTTTATTTGTTTTTTATTGTCCAATATTGACAAAAATATTTAAATGCAGATGTCGGTCCACGAATACTAGCTACACTTCGCCGCTTTGATAGGCGACAAGCACAACCTATAGCACCTCCGTAGGATCAGGCAACAGAGATCCTAACGGATATGGAACACAACTTGGAGAGGTTAACCATAGACATTCCTGAGACAGGAACATATGATATTCCTCTCAGGCTTTAGAGACATGTGACAGGTGTTCCAGGACCATTTAGGATATTCCTGTGCAAGGTGGCGCGTGCCATAGTCTATTACCATGATCATCATCACAGATAGTGGATGATCATTGTGGATCAACATTTTTATTTTATTTTATTTATTTATTTATTTATTTTTATTTTTATTTTAATTTTTATTTTAATTTTTTCTGTATCAGTATCTATTAGATCATAAGGTGTTTCAACCTATGATCATAGATGATGTAATATTTTTCGAAAAAAAACCTATCTATGCTAATGAAATTACTACTTTCTCTGAGTATCTTAGGAAACATGGATTGAATGTTGTTTTTATTTACTATGTTAATGTCGAAAATGTCTATTTAGAACACGATTAGCTAATGCATCGGCCAATGTGTTTAAATTTATTGAAATATGTTGATATTCGATGTAATCAAATTATCGTTCCAAGAGACGAACCTTCAGGAATAATCTCAATAACACCGGATTTCTAATTGCATATACCTCATTTAAATGTAATACAATGAGTTCTGAATTCAACCTATTGATCAAATGTTGAATAAAAAATGAAATGGCATCAGACAATAACTCAATGACTGCACTATATTCTGCAATATTGTTCGTTTTTTGACCAAGGAATACCCCATGAATAGAAACTAACTCATCGGTGGGTGAATAGATAACCCAAGCCGTAGAAGAGATATTCCGTGTACTACGAAAGACACCATCAACAATACCAATTTATGTTTGAAGGGATGTCGACATCTGCAATATCAAGAGTAATCAAGATAAGCAGCAATAGTAGTAACAAAAAAACTAATCTAGGCACACTTTTCTAATCTAAGGCACATTATTCTAAAAAGTAACTATTGTACAAGAGAGCTTTTCGCATGAAAGTCAAGCATAAGATCTCTTAAGATAAAGACCATTTCTGGTCTTATCTAAAGAGACCCCATCATAATTAGTTAATTCATAGGCTCCTTTTGCAAGCACACGCTTGAAAATGTAGGGACCATGCCACATCGATTCGAATTTTTCAGCACCTAGCTTATCGTTAGCTTGATCGTATACTAAGACTAGGTTACCTTTTGAAAAAATATGAGGGTTAACACTTTGATCATACTGAGCTTTCACACGTTTCTTATGAGCTTTGGTAGCTAATGCAGCAGTGTGTCAAGTCTCATCTAATTGTGCTAAGTATAAAAAGAGTTTTTCCTCTTCATAGGTAGCTGGTAACAACTAAATGGCTAATTGGAGTGACGTTATTTCACATTCAATGGGTAACACAACTTCTAAACCATAGACAAGTTGAAAAGGAGTGAACCCTGTAGCAGTTTTTGCAGAGGTTCGGTATGTCCATAGTGCCGAAAAATCATGGTATGCCAATTCGATTTGTGAGTTGCGATAATCCATTTAATCATGGTGGTTAAAACCTTGTTGTCAACTTTAAATTGACCATTAGCCTGCAGGTAATATGGAGTAGAATTATGTAATATCCCAAAAGGGGGAATGCAGTAATACTTCACACAATATAATAAATTACAGCAAGATAAACAATAAATCTAATTACAAATCAGAATATGCAGAAAGAGCTGAGCCATTTAATTATATTGGAGATGATTAAGTTACAAAAGTACAAGAGATAGGTAGATCCAGCCAAGAAAATGAGCTAGGATCACCCTGAAAACATGTATGAAGCAGGTACAACGTAACTGTTGAGGCTCTGAAGCAAATACTGCACTATCCCTTCAGCAAGACATAAACATGGAGTTGCAAGCTGAAAAGAGAAATGAAAATATACTCAAAATTGGAGCTCTTATGATGCCAAGATTCAAGATTTGGCCAATGTGATGGATTCCCAAGATAACCCAGAAAGGATTTTCCAGATCTGCAACTTTGGAAAAATCACCTCCCCAGGGTTTGATCCCTGATCTGCTAGGAAATACAGGTCTGAAGCTAGATCTGAATAAAATATGGCTGAAATGTATGCTTAGATCATATCTATGCATGAAGGGTTGATCCCTTCCTTAGATCTATGAGCTAGGAGCTCTAGATCTAGCTCTCAATCCTCCAAAAGATGATTGTAGCTGCTGCAACACAACTGCCTCTGAAAAATGTGCTGTGAGGGAAAGAGAGGCCTTCTGCCTACTGAAATATGCTGCAATAAACTCTAGGTTTATGGTAAGACTGATGGCAATGTGGAGGAATGATCCTCCACTGGATTGCTAGCTGAAGTAATAGCAACTTCCTTCCTCCTTTCAGATCTGCAATATGGAAAACGTTATTCTTGAGAAGAATGCTGCTACTAGGAGGTCAATAAATTTTGGCTTGATGCCAGATCTGAAATGTGGCTCTGGGAGTGCTGATATATAAGCCCAAGTGATGGGAATAATCCCTCACCTTTTTCTCCAGCTGAAGTACTGAAGAAAACTTCCACCTTCCAAATTGATCTTCAGTAAACTGCAGTTTTCTGAATATGAATGTTTTGCAAAAAGTAGAAAAAGGAAATGGCACTTAAAGCCTGATGTATAATGAAGTACAAATCTCTTCCTTGGAGCTCACTCAAATAAAGAGGAGGGATTCCCGCCTGGTAACACCATGTGCTAATGTTTGCTTGAGGGGTCCTGACCCAGGTTCGGTGTGCAAGGTTTGCCAACAAACCCCTATACTACTGGCCCTTTCAGCAGTGACCTACTTGCGTAGATCGTAGTCTCACCTGAAGTAGTATGGGTGGGTGCTGGAACCAGGTTTCCGCACCCTGAGAAAGGAAGGGTAAGGCAAGTAGGCTACGTTTATTCAGGTTATCGAGTCTTTGTACAGGGTTAGATATGTATCCAATCGCACGCACGTGCACTAGATCTATTATTATATACTTCTTATAACCTCAACACAGCAATACATAACCCGAACAGATTCAGATCTTGATCTACTTCAATACACAGACTTTCGCAGCATAATAGAACCAGAACAGAATAGATCCAATCATTCAAGATAAAGACCTTCACAGTGCAAAGACAGAATATGCATAACACAATAATTATCAGCAATCCATACAATAGTACTCACAGATTCAAATCTAATAATCCAGCATGTTCATTCATTCATCATCCTTACAATTCTCTTCCCAACCTGCGCACACAGCAGCAGGGTCCGCACACAGCTGGACTAGGATCTCTGCGCACACAGCCAGCAGGAGTCAGTTCACCAAAAACCCCAAAATATCACTTACACAACCGATCGTATCAATATCTCATCAAATCCTTGCCTCTTACAATCCGAAATGCTTCTCTATTTATAACAATCTAGATTTAACGATCCTATGGTCCGCAACCCATGGTTTTCGGACCCCTAGTTTACCCTTTAACCCCATTACAATGCTTTCGGGGCTTTGACCCACCCCAAAACCCCGACGCTATACTAAATATAACCAAAATAACCAAAATGGACCGGTTTCACAGCTTGTTTAGGAGACCTTGTTCCAACAGCTAAACAACACCTGTAATCTATGCTAAACAACCCAAGAATGCAGTGGAATGTCACTTGAAAATTTCAGATCTAAAAGATCATACATCAAAATAATCTAAGATGCATTTCTCCTTTGCCTTCATCTCCTTTATAATGATTGAGCCCCCTCAAGCCTTGGCCCTAATCTCAACTGTGCTGTCTTAGGTGGATAAGATCCTCCAAGTGGGACTGCGTTGTTTGACCAAATCAACCAAAAAATCTAGGTGCAATGTACACCCCTTCCATCATGTGTGCTTCATTTGCACATGCTCCTTCATCACTTAATCATGAATGCTCAATGATCCTTTGTTTGACATCTTCAAGATCTTAGTTGACTAAATCAACCCTCCATGATCTTCCTCATTAAATGAGACAGGATCTCCAATCTCATTGACATTAGTATTTGCTCAACTACCTCTTTTGCAGATCTAGGCTAAATTAATCCATATTCACACACATAAAGTGGATATTTATTCTTATTGAGTATTGTGGGTCCCTCCACCCTTTTATTTACTTAATTCATGAAAAAAATCAAGGACTCTAATATTCCAAATGTAATGTGCAAATTTGGGAATATTGCAGTCCCCCCAGAAAAATGTTGCTTGTCCTCAAGCAACTCCAAAAATAGATGCAAGGCCATCTATTCTCCTCCATATGGCATCCACATAAGGAAGGCTTCCTCCATTTGCTGCAATAGGTTATGTATGTTTGGTCCCAAAGTTGTCTTTTAAAAACATAAGGAATGACCTCCAATTGTTTGGTTAGATGCCCTCCTTCCATCATTAAGTACCAAGTGACAACCATATGATGTCCAACATTATCAAAAATACATGAGAGACATAAAATTAAGTTTCTCTTTCCACAAAGGAAAAGCTTCATCATATAATACATTCCTTCATCCCATGTTTCATGAACTAGATTGAGCACTAATATGCTCCCATACTTAGCCTTGTTAGATCCAAACTCCATCATTTCAAAGTTATGCAAAAGAAGAAGGGAAGAAGTAATATGGGTAGACAAAGATGTCAAACTATATTCTCCTAACAATAACCACCGGAGTAAGGCCCTTTTCTACCATCCTCCATCTCCTCCATGTAAGATGGGCAATCCAAACTCCCCCATAAGCAACCAAAGCAACAAGAGATCTTGCTGCTCTCTCTCCTCCTCGTGTGCATCATGAAGCAAAAGCATACTAATGGACATATGAGATGTCACATCAGCCCAATAAAAAGAAACATCATCAATGCACATCATGAGATCATTATGCCAAATTTTACACAATACAAAACACATAGACATAAGAGATGTCATGTGGTGGCCAAACTCTCTCAAGTGAAACAAAATGAACATGCCTTCTTTTGTTGTATACTACCATTGATAATTAAGGAATGAATCAGCAAATCATGAACTATTGGGTGGTATCCATACTCACCCAAGAGCAGCCAACACAGCCATGCCTCCTCCCTCATCTCATATGTGTTTTTCAAGGCATGGATCATAAAAATAGGTGCCTTTGGAGAGTGTGAGGAATCTCCCAATGGAAACTAGTGTAATCAAGATTGCTGGCTCATACAAATGTGCAAGTGGTCATGCAACCCCTTGCTTATCATCCTTACCCATTCACTCCCATGTGGATGATGAATGAGGTACTGCATAATCATGGCATCCTCCCTTTGTAGAATGCCATCTTTCCCAAACTTTTGAAGAACTTTGCATTTTCTGAAATGTTGAAATGCATCTCTAATGAGATCTATTAATGAGATTCTCTCTCCATCAAATTCCCTCCAAAACCAAAGAAGTTTTGGATTTACTGCAAGTATAAGTTTCTCTTTGAGTAGTGAGAGGCTCATTGAGAAAGGGTCATCTAGAGGGGAGAAAAGGTTTCTCATTTTAAGATGTCTACCATTTGTCATATTTGCTTCCCTTGCTTCATGAGTGAAGCTACCTCCAAGATGATCCAATAATGATGAAGCCCTTTCTATGTCACAACTACTAAGTGATAGCATTGTATATTTGCAGGGTGATACATGCACGGTCTCAAAGCAAGTTACAACACTGATCTCATAATTAGTTTTTCTACATAGGATAATGCTAATCCCATTTTCTGAAACTCTACATATCAACTCAAGGGGTTGAATGTAGCTCAAAAATTATTTATATGGATACTTTTCAGTCTCCTCGATTAGATCAAGGGTCCTCTGCGCTGTGATATGTTTCTACTTCAAATCAGCTTCTTGTTATAATCCTTGGTTATGCATTGATCTAGAAACCATATGTGCTGAAATTTTATGCATACCTTGGATCAACTGATATGTGGGAACCTCTTGACAGAACACAAGAGTTCCTCCAACTGGGACAAAAATGTCTTCAACTGCTGGTAAGAGTGATGGTCTCTTTTCTTCAAGTGTACCAGCGCTGGTATCTTCCTCCTCCTCCTCATGCATCTCTTGATCCATGCATGGGACTCCATATGTCAAGAGCTCAAGACTACCTTTCAAATATGCAAGTGCCTCTTCTCTAGATACAAGTACTCTTGCAGCAAGTGGTGAAAGTAGTGACCTCTCCACATCAAACCTCTTCCTCAACTTGTGAAATAAATCTGAATACTTGGTCACCTTTGCATGCTCGAGGTGCCCAAACCACCAATCTTCTGCTTCATCCAAGAGATGAAGTGCTGCAATTTGTATAGCCTCTTCTTCAGCCACAAGATGTAGCTTGAAAAATGAATCTAACTCCCTCCTCCAAGCCTTGACATTTCTTGAGGAAGACCCATCAAATGTAGGAAAATAGAATCTATTATGCCTCTTTCTTCTATTGTTGCTATAGGATCCTCTTTATTCTATAATATGGAAGAATTTTTGGAGAGTTAGCTTCTCCTTGAAAGCTCTAGACTATGCTTTTTACTCTTCAAGATATAGACTGAGAGTCTCATGAGTCTCAGGTTCATTCCTTTCTTCACTTCTATACCTCTCACCTTCTTCAAAGAAAGTGGGCATAGTGGATCTATGAGGAGATCTAGGATTCTCTGGTCTTCTTTGCTGCTAATAGGAAGTGCTTTCCTCATCATATCTACTTCTTGGATCTTCTTTCTGTTCTTCCTCCTTCATTTGATAGACCTCTTTGGAGAGATATTGCATGGATCTAAAGAAAGGAGTGACAGATTTTTCATTCTCCATGATAGATCTCATCTATCTGTTCTTATTTCAATGTAAAAAGATGAAGTGTCCACAAGCTCAGCCAAAGATCATGCTTTGATACCACTGTAATATCCCAAAAGGGGGAATGCAGTAATACTTCACACAATATAAGAACTTATAGCAAGATAAACAATAAATATAAGTACAAATCAGAATATGCAGAAAGAGCTAAGCCATTTTATTATATTGGAGATGATTCAGTTACACAAGTACAAGAGATAGGTAGATCTAGCCAAGAAAGTGAGCTAGGATCACCCTGAAAACATGTATGAAGCAGGTACAACGTAACTATTGAGGCTCTGCAGCAAATACTGTGTTGTCTCTTCAGCAAGACATAAACATCGAGTTGCAGGCTGAAAAGAGAAATGCAGATCTACTCAACACTGGAGCTCTTATGGTGCCAAGATTCAAGATCCGGCCAATGTGATGGATTCCCAAGATAACCCAAAAAGGATTTTCCAGATCTACAACTTTGAAAAAATCACCTCCCCAGGGTTTGATCCTTGATCTGCTAGGAAATATAGATATGAAGCTAGATCTGAAGAAAATATGGTTGAAATGTATGCTCAGATCAGATCTATGATTAAAGGGCTTATCCCTTCCTCAGATCTATGAGCTAAGAGCTCTAGATCTAGCTCTCAATCCTCCAAAAGATGATTTCAGTTGCTGCAACACAACCGCCTCTGAAAACTACACTGTGAGGGAAAGAGAACTAGAACAGAATAGATCCAATCATTCAAGATATAGACCTTCGCAGTGCAAAGACAGAATATGCATAACACAATAATTATTAGCAATCCATACAATAGTACTCATAGATTCAAATCTAATAATACAGCATATTCATTCATTCATCACCCTTACAATTCCCTTCCCAACCTGCGCACACAGCAGCGAGGTCCGCACACAGCTAGACTAGGATCTCTACGCACACAGCCAACAGTTGTCAGCTCCCCAAAAAATCCAACAGATCGCTTACACAACATATCATATCAATATCTCATCAAATCCTTGCCTCTTACAATCTGAAATGCTTCTCTATTAATAACAATCTAGCTTTAATGATCCTATGGTCTGCAACCCATGGTTTTCGGACCCCTAGTTTACCCTTTAACCCCATTACAATGCTTTCAGGGCTTTGATCCACCCCAAAACCCCAGTTCTATACTAAATATAACCAAAATAACCAAAATGTACCAGTTTCGCAGCTTGTTTAGGAGACCCCATTCCAACAGCTAAACAACACCTACAATCTCTGCTAAATAGCCCACGAATGCAGTGGAATGTCACTTGACAATTCCAGATCTAAAATATCATACATAAAAATAATCCAAGATGCATTTCTCCTTTGCCTTCATCTCCTTTATAATGATTGAGCCCCCTCAAGCCTTGGCCCTAATCTCAAATGTGTTGTCTTATGTGGATAAGATCCTCCAAGTGGGACTGCGTTGTTTGACCAAATCAACCAAATAGTCTAAGTGCAATGTACACCCCTTCCATCATGTGTGCTTCATTTGCACATGCTCCTTCATCACTTGATCATGAATGCTCAATGATCCTTTGTTTGACATCTTCAAGATCTTAGTTGACTAAATCAACCCTCCATGATCTTCCTCATTAAATGAGACAAGATCTTCAATCTCATTCACATTAGTAGTTGCTCAACTACCTATTTTGCAATATAGGCTAAATTAATCCACATTCACACACATAAAGTGGATATTTATTATTATTGAGGATTGTGGGTCCCTCCACCCTTTTATTTACTTAATTCTTGAGGAAAATCAAGGACTCTAATATTCCAAATGTAATGTGAAAATTTGGGAATATTACAAATTATCATGGCGTTGGCCAAGTTGATCGGAAATTTTGGTCATCATAATATTTCAAAAATGACTCCCATGGTCTGTGATAATAGCTTGAGGCACACCAAAACGAGCCATTACATGATTGAATATGGAAGTAGCTGCAGTTTTTCCATCTGCCATGAATGTAGGCATCGCCTCGACCCATTTGGTAAAGTGATCTACAATGAGAATAATATACCCATGCCCCCCTGCCGAGTGAGGTTTACATGTAATGAAATCAATGCCCCATTTCAAAAAAGGACCGACAACAATGATTGGGTGAAGAGGAGCTGGAGGTGCACACATCTTTCTTTCAAAAATTTGGTAGTTGTGGCATTTTCGAACCACAATAATACAATCTTCGAATAGTGATGGCCAAAAATAACCAACGTGAAATATATTTTGGGTTGTGGCGAACCCAAAAATATGACCACCACACGCTCCAAAGTGGAAATCATTCAAAACCTTTTTAGCCTCTTCGTGAGTTATATAATGTCGAAAAACTGAATTCACACCACGACGGTAAAGAGTGTCTCCAACAATATTATATTGCTGATATTGATATCGGATTCTCTGTCAATATGAACGTGAAATATTTGGGCGAAAGGTTTGGGTTTGAATATATAATGATATCCCCATACCATGGATCTAATGTACTGATAAGAAACAGAGATTCATCTGCGATGGGATTCTCTACCACAGTTTCTGTCTCAGTATTGGGAAAGTCACACATAAGCTCTGTAAACACCAGTGATTTCTTTGATTTAGATTTCTTGAATTCAAAATCAAACTCTTGTAGGATAACAATCCATTTCGATTATTTTCCCTTGAGTAATTGTTTTGTGAAAATATACATCATTGGGTTCCAATTAGATATCACAATTGTTTTACGTAACAATATGTAGTGACGAAATCGTTGGACAACTTGAACTGCTGCCAAGGCCAATTTCTCCACATGCAAATATTTGATTTCCATCGGGTTGAGATTCCAACTTAGATAATAGATCGCATGCTCATTGTGAGATTCATCTTTTTGAACCAAAACCATTCCAATGGTGGAAACAGAGGCAACTAAGTATAAAAAATAGTCCTGGTGGTAATTGGGTGGTAATTGGGTGGATGCAATAATGATGCATGGGTCAACGCGTGTTTTAGTGCATTAAAATATTTATTAGCAATCTCATCCCAAATAAAAGGAAAATTTTGTTTCAACAACCGAGTAAAAACTTTTGTTAACTCAACATAGTTTGGGATAAATCTACGTAAAAACATTTCTTTCCCTTGAAAACTTTGGATTTGGCGAAGTGTGGAAAAAGGAGGTAAGTTGATGATGGCCTCAACCTTCGAGGGGTCGACACGAATGCCATCTTTCGAAATGATGAATCCTATTATTCGTCCTGATTGTACACAAAAAACAAATTTGAGTGAGTTCAAACGAATCTTTTAATATTGTCTGCATCTCATGAAAATAGCTCATAAGTGTGTAGGATGATCATCCCTTTGTAAAGAGTGAGTAGGTAAATCATCTAGATAAGGCTATACAATATGTTTGATATCATGAAAGGCATAAGACATAGCCCTTTGAAAAGTTGTACCAATTTTTTTTAATCTTAAAGGTAATTTGAAATAAGGTTAGTGGAGTCACCATTTTGTTATACAGATTAATCCCTCTTGCGGACAAGAGCGATCTCCCTAGTATTCAATGAATATCTAGAAACAAACATCCATTTGGAAATGTTTTTCTCTAGATTAAATGCATTTCAGAATTATTATAAGAAATTAGAGAGGACATGCCCCTACCTTGGAATCCAATGTTCGATGCAGTATTTTATCCAGTCGTTCCAAAGAGGCTTCTCCAATAAGTAGAACCTGCAATCAAAGACAAGACAAAAGAATCAAAGCATATGCAACATATAATAATCAAGAAAATTTAACCTAACTTAGTGATCAAGGAGTCTAAGTATTGATGTTATTTCAACAAGCATAAGAACAATTCAATGAGAAAAAGAGATCCATATGTATTATCTTGAATAAAAAGAGTAATCTTACAACCTGATGCCTTGATGTCGTACAGATTTCTCCCGGAGTCCTGAACCATCATTCCTCCTTCAGTTTGATAAGCCTTCCTCTCTAAATACCAACATGGATATATGGACATAAGGGTGTGATCATTCTCATGCCAACAAGAACTAGTGTAGAAAGTATGCACCCTTTGGAATTTCTTCAGCAACTCATTTACAATCTTTAAGCTACCCTTGAGACTGAAACTTGAGCTCAATTTATAGGGAAATGGAGGTATTTTTAGTTCCATGAAGAGGGGGATGGATTCCTCTCATGAAGGGATTTGAGATCCATGGACCAAGGGATAATCTCCATGAGTGGAGGGATAAAGCTGAACTAATCGCGCCTCTAGAAGCTTCTAGTTGGGAGAATATTCGACTAGCTAGGCTTCTAGAATTTACTTTTTCTTTTATTTGACTTTTTACGGGGGTCCATAGGTTTTAGTAGTAGAACGTGTGGTGGTTTCCACAGTTTATAGATCAAGTATCCATGAACTCGCGAGAAAAGGCTAGAAAAAGTGCAGAGGTATACTTTTAAGGGTTTTAAAGAGATTTTCTCTAATTCCAAGACTTGGTTTAGGAACATTAGGGGTTTTGACTTCTAAGGGAGTACAATATAGGTAGTGATAGACCTATATGGACAATCAAATGTCATGGTGACAAAATAACGTGTAACGGAATGACTTCCAAATCATATTATTCAAATGTCTTCAAGAAATCCAGGACAACATTTCTATAAGCTCTCAGTCTAGGGTGTCTGGCTGCGTATAGTCCTTTAACCTGTTTAATGACTAGCTCAGAATCACCATGTACATAGATCCATTTTGCTCCTAGTTTTTTCAACATTTTTAATCCCAAAAGCAAAGATTCATATTTAGAAATGTTGTTTGTGCGCTGAAAATTTAATTTGTACGAATGACCCTATGCACTATTATCTCCCGTGTTATACACCCAGATTCCTGCCCCAGAGCCTGCTTGGCCACATGATCCATCAAAACTCATGTTCCAAAGAGGTTCATGGGCATGGTCTGGTTGTTTTGTTTGGTTTTGACTGTCAATGTTTTCTGTGGGATCATTTTCTACTTGGGAAATCTGTGAATCAATGATTCCATCCTTATACAAAATGAGAGAATCCAAGTCAGTGTGAACAAAGTACATAGGGTATTAGTGAGGCTTTCCTTGGCTACGTACCATGTACTTCATCAGTGTTTCTCTATAAAATTTCCTCGATTGAAAAAGCAACAGGATGGTTGCATAAGCTAGGTCTAGTTGCAGAGTTCCTTGCAATTCCCCCCCCCCCATGAGCGAGATAAAAGCATTCCGTATTTTGGGGGAATGTCTGCAATATCCATCACTAAATTGTTTGTAGGTATTTGAGCTAGAGTGACAAATAGGTCCTTGATCAGGCCTAGGCACTTAACTTTTCTAGAATCAAAAGAGTATAAATCCCTGTGGGGTCTAGTGATTTCTAGGCCAAGCTTCTCCATGATAGCTTGGGGCATAAGGTTGTGTGAGGCACCAGAATCCAGCATGGCATTATGAAGTATTTTATCATGAATATTTAAACTGACATAAAAAGGGGGAACCCCTCCTTCTGGTGGTCTACCATCAACCTCTGGCCCAAAGAAGAGTTGAGGCTGGTCATCACTCAAATTGACAGTGTCTGTGATCTCCCCTATATTTAACACTTTCAGGACCCGAGATTTGTAGAATTTTTTTTTGATCAATTCAGTGATAGGGACATAAATCTTTACCTTCACAAGTTCGCTCTCAATACTGAAGGGAGTTTGATTTCTCAGTGGGTTTGACATATCAATCCTTTCAGCCTCTATTCTTTGGGTAACTTCAGTATGTTTTCTTGTACTGGGGATGTCCTTCTAAGGGTTTTTGGTAGGAACGTCTACTGATTTCTTGAAATTGTTCTCTATGTTTTTCTTTTCTGAATTATTTAAATTTTTCTTAGTGTTTTGAGTTGTTTTCTTTGCTTCGGGTTCATATACTTTCTTGGTAGAGTTTTCTGAATTCCATTTATTTGAATTGTCCAAGTTATTTTTTCTCCTTAAGTTGTACTGTCTATGGACTTCCATAATGGCATCCTCAAAACCCAGTTTGTAGTCATCAGATTCTTCGGGCCCGAGGTCATCTTGGGCTAGTGAAAACAAGTCCTGCTCTTCTTCAGTGAGAAAGACAAGATCCTCTTCATTGATTCCCATTATATTTATATGATTTTTCTCCTCATAATCCACTATCCCTTCATTATCATCAGCATAATTTTCTTGAAAGGGAGGCCTGATGTGTTGATCAGGGCCCCTTTGCTCTCTCTTCCTAATTTTTAGAGTGTTTCTTCTTGAATTTTATTTCCTATTTTGGGGTGCTGGTTGATTGTCTCTGGGTATTTCTCTTTCATTCAAACTCATCCTTTCCATAGTTCTCACCAAATTGTCAATCTTGGCATCAGATGTAGAGGCTACATGTTCTTCTCTTATTGTGACTCTCCTCTCGGTCCTCATCCTATCCCTTTTAGCTGACAAGTTAGCCTCTACTTTCACATCATTATTCTAGATTTCCTCTAAGGTTGATGAGTCTCTTTCCCTAAGATGATAGGCCATGTCTAGGTCAAATCCATATGTGAATTTAAGCAACACTATTCCTTGGGGTGGTCTCATATTAGCAGGGAGTGCGTTATATAAGTTGTTAAATCTAACACAATAGTCTCACACACTCTCTTCGGGGGATATTTTTATAGTTTCATACTCTGATAGAATCTAAAATGGGTTTTTCTTGACTTCCCATTAGTTTATAAATGCTTGGTGGAAAACAGGGAGATCATGAATACTATTAGGAGTTAGATCCTTAAACCATTTCCTGACTTCACCCCCTAAACTCTAGGAAAACATTCTCAATGCAACACTGTCATCATCGATTTCTTACAGGTTGAAACAATATTTCATTTTGTCAATATTCTGTTGGGTTGTCCTAAGACCAGTGTTGTCAAACTGGAGAATCTTGGACTGATAGTCTTGGGGCATAGGGGGTAAAGGGACCGGTAGCACCAATTTGGCATATATGGCTACCATGATTGGTGGAGGTGGTGGAGGAAGACGAATGGTGGACGAAGTAGGATGGGTAGAGGTATGAAAAATGGATGGATCAAAAACTTTGAGGTCAGTCCAATTATGAGATTTGGTTATGAGTATACCTAGTTCGAACTGCAAATCAAATTGAATGTCTTGCAGAGTGACAAAGCTAATAGGTAAGGAGCTAGATCTATGAAGAATCCTGTTGATGGTTGGACTTTCCGTTCTGGGAAGCTTCCTCAATATTTTCTCAGGATTATCTACAATAGGAGGAGGATTTGGATTTGGATGGGATCTGGTGGATATTACTTTGGGAGCCAGAAATTAGCTCAAAATCATAGACAAACTGATTATTGAATATTTGAAGAAACCAATCTTTAAAAGAAAGTTTTATCATTCAGTGCTTTTTAGCCGGGGTTTGCTGAATCCAGATGAAAATCGAAAATTTTCAGTTCGATCCTCAGTATAGTTGCCAATATGTTATCACTCTATAATTTATAATATTGGAAAGACTAAATTATAAAGAACAACATCAAAACCGCTTGAATCCCAGGATCTAGCCCTCATAGACTCAAAGAGAGATCTCTCTATAAGGTTTAGATTCGTTTGAGTTTACTGATATTAGGCTAGTTAAATTGAGTGCAGGAGTTGTTTTTTTTTATTGTTCGTGGTTGGATTTAAGGGGGTTTCTCTAAAAATTTTCCATTGGGCTATGGAGTCAAAATAGGCTTGGTGTACACATCAAATTTCAGAGCAAATGCAAGGAAACCTAGCTGGGAATATTGGTGTTTATAGCTGAGTGGAATTATGGGATGGAGAAAGGTGATTTCAATAATGAATTAAGAGAAACTAAAAATTCTTAAACCATACATCAGAAGAAAACATTGAAATTGTAAAGAAAGTCGGAATTAAGGTACTCTGAAACAACAAATCTTAATCTAACCTTCTTGCTTTAGAAATATAATTATGAATGAAACACATGAAAATATTACAGTGGGAAAAAATTAAACATGAATAAAGAAAAACATCACCACGACAACACAACACATGAATCTTGTAGAATGATCTCTTTATTGATGTTCCAGCTTGAAAGTACAAATACTTGCAATGGAAAGTGCTTACAAAAATAGGGTCCAACCCTTGTTATAGAATGAAAACTTATATTTAAACTAGTTGCACCAACTTGCCGTTATCGAAAGGGCAATCAGTTCGTTTACTATAAGAGTAACTGAAAATGGGACCATGCGTCTCAGGCATGGACACGTTGTGATTGTTTTTAGATAGATGTCCAAAGTTACAGTGGAAGTGTCCCCTCATTTTACTGGCCCTCTTGGAAAGTTCCCGAAGCCCTTGTGGAGTTGTTATATAACGTTGTGGCGGTCTACTATGCTGGTGAATCTGATACATTGGATGTGTTGACAATGACGATTCACTGAGCTGCCAACTTTTTCACTGAACTGAGTTGTCATCCTTCTTGGAGCCTGCATAGATTTTCCCAAATCTCTGGAGTCGAGATCTTGGTCCTGTTCAATTTCATGTAGACTTCATCAATCTTGGTGTACATTACGAATGTTGGTTTCAGTTGAAAAATGTGCTTCACCTCATGCTGTATGAAGACATCGTTGCCGACGACTTCATAGAATGCTTTCCCGGTCATGGTGTTCTTTAGATTTGTGATCTTGGTTGTGTCCTCGGAGATCTCTATGAGCCTTTTTACATAATCAGTCCTGGGCATCAATTTATCGTTGATGAAAAACAAGGAAGGCAAATCTCTTTTGTTCAGTGGCTCAATCTTGTTGAAAAACCTACTCACCCAATCTCCAGCTGATGGCATCTTTATTCTAGCTGTGTGACCAGACTCTTGTTATTAAACACCCTTTAAGCCTCAAGAACATAAGTTGTTCTATCAGCCACTTCCAGCTGCTCCAATTCATGGCTGCTCTTGGAATTCAGGAATTTGATGATGTTGTTGGCAGTTTGGGGTTTATCACCAAGTTCCTCATTTGTTTTCTCAATGTCAACCTTCACTACCTCAATTATATCCCTTTGTTCAAAAATTATCTGAATTGAGGGCCATATATGTTTGCAGACTCAATTATATCCATCCATATAATTTTTTTCACCCTTCCCATCATGCAGCTGATTGAGGACTCCTGAAGACACTTCTGCAAGCTCTCATTTAGCTTTTCTCTAATTTGCAACTTTGTGGAATGGGCAGAGTATTTCCTTTGAGTTTCTCCAGCAGTTCATTGAGTTGATTCCGTAGCCTTTTGATCTCTGTTGACTGTAGAGACATGTTCTCCATTGCCTTGGCTAGCTGCTCAGTACTTTCCCCCGGTGCTCCTGTGGATGTTGTGGCTGCTGGGATTACTGTGAGAGGGACCACTTGTAAGGGGATCATGGCCTTAGCTGCTTCCTTTTCTGCTCCCTTCACTGCATCCCTTACTGCTTTATATCTTTATTTGATCATTTTACCCATATCATCCTCCATTTTCTTGATATGCTCTATTTGTTCAACAATTAATTGAAGCATTTCTGCTTTCTGTGTTTCAATTGCTTCTATCTCCTTAGCCATAGGGTCTTCTATCACTGTGATATTAAGATGCCTCCTCAAAGCAGATATGTCTACATTCTTATTCCTCATAAGGGTTTGTTCCACTGCTATGTTTGATGGATTGTACCCGAGCTGTATCACTAATTCCTCCAACTATTTTATCCTTGGATATTTGGCCATGGCGGAGACCTTTTCCAACTTTAATTGTGATTGTGCGTTGGACAAAGTCACCTGTAGTTTTGAGAGGCTCATTGCTATGCTAGTTACGGTGGAGGAGATCATTTCCCTAGTCTGCTTGTGTATCTCCATCTGGTCTATTGGGTGGATTTTCTTTGCATCAAACTCAAAATATGTCTGCTTGTAGTCTGCTGCACCTTTGGGTTGAGAAATTTGTGCCTCCAAGAATTCCATCCTCATTCTTCCCTTCTCAGAGTCAAAGGCTAATAGGAGTCTACTCTAGAAGCTGCTTGTTTGTTTCCAAAATTGATTGTAGGTGTTGGTCTTGAGAACCTCATTCCTTCTCTTGATCTCCTTGAATGTGTCATAGATTTCTTCCTCCTTTTGTTCTGTAGTGGAAGTAGATGTGGGAGTTTTCACATTCTTCTGTTGGAATGGAAAGGTGGCAGAGGATGTGGAGAATATTGGATGGCCACCTGCTGAAGACGATCTTGGTGAATCCCCAATTGTGATGACAATTTTCTGGTTTTTCTCATTTCCTTGGTCAAGGCCCATGCTGATCCTAGCTCTCTTCCTATATTTCATTTTGAACTCCTTAGTGGGGGAATCGATGTCCATGTCTGTTTGATCCTCCCTGTTCCTCTTACTTCCTATTTCCTTTTCAACTCCTTTTCTTTGTCATCTTGAACCCATGCAACCTTCCTTTACTGTGGAGTTGGTGTTTGGACTCCTGAAGTAGAGATGACCCGCTCTTCAACCTCCTGGAGTGTGTCTACCACCCATTCTTCTTGGTTCATGTACTTCCCTATCTCCATTATGAGGGTATGGATGTAGGGTGTGGACTTGTTTTCCACCCTCTTCTTGGAGATGATCCCCATTAGATCATAGTACCAGATGAAACTATGTGTAAATTTCATCTCTTTTAGTATTTTATCTTCCTCTCCCCCTGCTGCCCTGCTGTTGCAGATGAATGGGCCGATTTGGGATTTGATCCTGAATTGTGACTTCTTCTTGGCCGAAACAAAATGCACCTCATCAGCATCTATAATTTGTCTGATATACTCAAGGGAAAATATCCTCATGCAAAGGTATTTGGGTAGTTTATAAGGGGCCAATTCAGCACCATAAACCCTGATTTCCGTGTAGTTTTGGTAGAGATACTAGTCTGCTGTCCTGATTTTCTTTGTTAACTGCATCACTTTCTTGATTTCCTCACTAACCTTGGGCTCTGTGGTGCTGCTGAGTGCATTGATTGCTGGATGAAAAAATAGGTCTGCACAACTCTTGTATGAATAGTATTCCTTTTCCTTTCTCAATAGAGTTGTCCAAAAAATAATAGATTGGTATTGAGGGTCTTCACCTTTCTTTATCATGTCTAATTTGAACTTGTTGGATTGAAAACAGGTAAGCATGTACACCAACACAGAGGTGTATTTGAATACCCCTTCTATTATAAATTTTAAGAACTGATTGTGGATTGCATCAGAAGGAACTAAGCATAATTGATTATAACAATGGGCTTGGCATCTGTAGAGAGGATAGAAAAGAAACCAATTATGGCTCCATATATCCACTGATAATTATGATAACCTAACAAATAAGATAGGGTAGGGATAATGTGCTGGGGCCTTTCTAGGAAGGTGGATGATGGATATGGGGGATTTTTTGTAGGCATTGGTGCATTGGGGGTCATGAAAAGCTCCAAGGTTTTGGCTCTGCTGGAAAAAATAATCCTTGGTATAGTATTGTAAGGGCCTCATATGAAAAAGGAACAATGTTCTCAACAATGGGGGCCTGTAAAATCTCTTGAATGGATGGGGCATTTACATAAAACAAAATCTCTCATGTAGGGTTCACTATGGCTCTTTGATTAATTTCATTGCAAGACCGAAATTTCCTAATTAGCTCAAGGCAGCTATGGGTTCTAGGGAAGATGTAATGTGGAAGCTTGGTATTCCACATGCCGATACCATGTACTTCATCAAGGAGCTTATCCTCGAGCCAGTAGTAGAAATCGAACATGTCAAGGTCTGACTCTATCTCATGGATCTTGTAATCACTGTAAGCCAGGGGAATATGGTCCAAGTATACCTAGGGGTAGACCATGGGATTGAATGGGAATGATTTTATTTTTCACTCTTTGTTTCACTTGCAATGGAGAATGGGCTACAAGAGAAGGGGAATAGAGAAGGGAGAAACAATATGAATTGATACTAAGGAAGGGGTAAGACCGAAGGGTATCTAGATCGAAAATGAATTAGCTAAAACGAGAGCTGTAACTAGGCTCACAAAGTACTGATTGTTCCTTATTTGATGTGAAATTTACCCTTCGGCCAAGGCTGGTTGTGATCTCCTCTGTAGTTTTTTGTAAATATCACAACATGTAGCAATTCAATAGCAACAACAATGTAAACTTTGATGCCACAGTGAGTCCAGATTTTAACATGTGGCTGGAGGGTAACCATTGAGTTGGTGCGGGTCCATTGGATAAAGGCCCGACCATTCATGGTGCAACGTTGATATTGGTGGGATGGGATGTGACGGGGCGTAGTGAACAGGTGATGGAGGATGTGGTGTGGTGGCATTGGCAATGGTCACAGGGAAATAATGGTTTGGAGGATAGCGGAGAAAAATTTTCGGAGGGGGTCTTAGGTGGCAAGCGGTGATAGAGAGGGGGGTGTGAAATTGCAGGAGTGTGACACGTGGAGGAGGAGGTGGTAATGGATACCACCCATTTCAGACCCCCCTCTTTGCTAACGTCCAATGACAGAAGGGGGGTCGAAATGAATTAAGAGCCATCAATGGTGAGGTGAGGGGCGAAGATGGAGGGTAAGGTGAGAGGTGTTTAATGTTGATGTGACTGGGTGATGGGACTATGGGCCCGGGTTAAGGGATGAGTGTGGCTAATGAAAATCGCACATCGGAGGATTTAGTTATGAGCAGTAGGGGTAAAACTTAAAACTTGTGAAGTGTAGGGAGAGGGGGGTGACATGGCAAGGAGGGGCCCACAGACATCACAAATCACAAATTGGAGGATTTAGTTATGAGAAATAGAGGTAAACCTTAAATTTTGCGAAGTGCAAAGTGCAGGGAGAGGGAGATGACGTGGTGGGGAGGGCCCCATGACTATCACAAATTTCACATCGGCAGATTTAGTTGTGAGCGACAGAGGAAAATTTTTAAAGTTGTGAACTGCGAAGTGCGGGGAGGGGAAGTGACGTGGCAGGGAAGGTGGGACTGCCCGCAGCCTGCAGATCACAGAATTTTCCATATTCATTAACGCTATCCTTTTTCACTTGTGAAGTGAGGGAAGGGGGAAGTGATGTGGCAGGGAAGGTGGGACCGCCCACAGCCCGCAGATCACAGGTTTTACCATATTCGTTAGCGCTATCCTTTTGCACTTGCGAAGTGTGAAGTGTGGGGAGGGGGAAGTGACGTGGTAAGGAGGTGGGACCCACCAGCTATCACAAATCGCGTGATTTAGTGGTGATCGGAGGGTTTTATGAAATGAATGAACCATAAGGAATTTTTGGGATTTGGTCAGTGTGAATTGCAATTTGGTGCTTGGCGGGACTTGCACAGGCCTTAAAATATATTTCGCCTCAAAGGATTTTGAAGCCCCCATTTCACCTTTTCCTTTCGTTTCTTCCTCCTTTTCATAACTACCTACTTGAACTACTCATCTAACATTTTTTTCTTCCTTTGTAGGGTGCACTTAGACTTGCAGACCCTGAATATTTTCTTTTAAAATTATAACCTAACCCCTATCCCTTATTTATCTTATTGGTTTAGATTACGCTGTTGAACCAATCTCATTTTCTACCTATTTACTGATAAGCCAAGATTAAACAGTTTGGAAAATCGTTATTTTCTAACCTATAAATTGTATGACTGGATAGACCTATCTAAAGAGTAGTGGCATTTGAACTTGCAACACTTTCAACTTTATTTCTTTTTTGGGGTTCTTCTTTCTTTTTTCCTTTTTTTTCTTTTCATTCTTTTCTCTTTTCTTTTTCTCTATTTTTTATACCCTCTTTTATTTATCTTTTCATTTCTCCTTTTTATTTGAAGTCAATCTAATTTTGAAAAGCCTTTCAATAATGAAAACCTTGCACGTAATATGAATTATCCAGTCACCTTGAGATCCTATAATTTATAGGGTACTAACATGGTCAACATCAATAACCTCCTTCCCTTTACCTTTGACTGCCTCTAGGTCTGGCTTGGGCTTGCTTTGTAGAAGCTTCTTCACTTTCAATTGAAAATTTTCTTGCTACAAAAAAGTGATTTGAGAACTAGCAATAGAAAGCATCTACTTAAATTCTTATATTTCCTCATCTTCTCTCTGATGATATCTTCAGATGATATGACCTCAACTTTCTCTACTACCTCCACTTCCAATGGCGCTGATTCAGTATGCTAATGCATACGAGGCTTCTCCTCCATTTCACTTTGTTCAAAAATGATGTCAAGTGTCAGAACACTTTTGGTAGACTTGGGCGCAAATATATGTCTTTTCCCTTTCTCATAGGTATGAGTAAACTCAAAAACACTAGGAGCATCTCAAAGCTGAGTTGGCATGCTAGAAGAGCCAACCTCCAGTGGCTGGGCTGATGATGTACTAGGCAATATAGAAGGGCTAATGGTAAGTGTCATTGATAATCTCTCCAAGAAATTTTCCCAAGTCAATTTGATGGAGGAAAGGTGATGAAATACAATGATCTTGATTATACCATGATGAAAAATACTAGTGTGATGGTCTTGTTTTCTACTCTGAACCTTCTCAGTCATCTTATTCAAACTCCTATACAAATAATATGGAAAATCAAGTGTTTGGACAGAGGTGAAATGCATCAACGACCTAATATGATACTTATATAACCTGGAAAATATTCCTTCACATGTGAAGTACTTCATTATGAACATCATCAAAGGAGCATACTTTTTTATGAGGTGTCTGAAAGGAAAAAGGTAATCTGACACCTCTCTAGCATGAGGCTTGAGAATCTGTTTGTAGTTTTCCATGCCTTTTAACCACTGCTCTCCATGACAAGGGATACCTGTTGCTGAAGAAATTAGGTCTGCTGATAGGCTTATCTCCATAACTATAATAGTGACCTTTCCCATGTTGAATCTTGTAGCAAATAGGTCGGTCAATTGAAAATTATACCCCTCTTCCAAGAGCCTTTCACAAAATCTCAAGCACTAAGTCCTCTCAAAATATCTTCTGGCCAATGGCGAGGTATTGAGCTCATGCATTGTGAAGGGTTCTATCTTGAAGTGGTGCCCTCCCTTGAAGTTCTTCTTCTCACTTTCCATTTTTTTTGTCACTGAAATGATTAAAACCATATATTTTTTATGAGATGGGTAAATGTATGGAAATATGGAAAAATAGAGTGTAGGAAAGTGTGAATTTAGAGGATGAGATGAAGTATCATGGAGCTAAGAAAAATTCTAGAAAAAATTAAGTGGATTGGGTTTTATGTTAGCTCCAAGTTGTGGGTGGAATGAGGGAGAATGAGTGTGAGGAAGGTGGAAAAATGATGAAAACACAGGGAGTTTCCAATTTCACACTGTGAAAATAGCTAGTGTAGAGGTGAGGTAAGTTTAGAAGGTGAAATGAGGGTCATGGAGCTGAGAAAAAATTCTAGAAAAAATTCAGTGAATAGGGTAGCATGTTATATCCATACTGTAAGTGGAATGATGAGAAATGGATGTGTGGATGGTGGCGAAATCTAATAAACACAGGAAATTTCCAAGTTTTTCATTGTGAAAATAACTAGAAACTAGGGTTTGGGTGAAATGACATGTTAAGGGTGGCATGGATGATGGGAAATGTGGGGATAAGGTATATGAGAGGTGTGAGTTAGGGTTAGATAATAGGGTTAAGATTTAGGTAGGTGGGGTAGGTTAGGGTTTGTCACATGATAATTTTTTATACCATGGATAAGTGGTAATGCAAAGAAAAACAAAATGAGCATGAAAATGTGTTAAATACTCAAAATTTGACCACAAGAGAACATAAGAGTGATGAATTACCTTTTATGAAGGCTTCACAAGGTAATGGAGACAAGTTTCAAGCTTCTTTGGAACTTTTCCAAGCCCAACACCCAAATCTGCTTCTCCTCTAGAAGCGTAACAAGTATCTACAAAAGCATAACACTAGAGGCAAAAGCGTAACAAGGGAGGCACAAAAAGAGTAACAAGGGGCTGTGTAGTGCCTGCAAAACATACCAAAAGGGTAAAAAGGGTTGCATATCATTCCTCAAAAGCGTAGCACACTTACCCATAAGCATAACAAAAGCACCCAGAAGCGTAAAAATAGAGGAAAAAGCGTAACAGAAGCTGCTAGAAGGGTGGAAAATGAGTTTTAAAGTGATTTTATGCTTTGGCTTTGGAGTTTGACCAACTATCGAGTGCAAGTGAGGTAGAGAGGTGCTCTTCCACACATCAAGGGATAACAATGAATGAAAATGACTTTTATTTTTCCTTTTTATAAGCTTGAAATGAGCTTTTTACCTTTTGACATTTGAAATCACCTTTTGTCCTTTTAATGAGATAATAAGGAAGATTTTCCCTCTTTAAGAAATTGACACTTGAACTATTTCAAACAAGACAAGTTGTCTTAATTTCATTCCATAAGCACGCTAGCTCCCTCTTCAGTGTTTATGAGTGAGATGAAAGGTTAGAGCCTTGTTTAGTTGAAAAATTGAACATTTTTGAAGGCAGATTATAACCCCTAGACAATGACCTATATGAGGTGGAGTGACATAATAATAAACATTAAAAGAAGATGATGGAGATGACCTTGAAAATGATGGCGACAATGAATGAGATGAAGGAGCAGCACACTTGACCTAGACCTCTTCAATGACCAAAATTATTTTTCTGAAAACTTGTTTGAAAAAGTAAATTTTTTTTTACCTATGACTTTAGAAAAACAACTGAAACAATTATTTTTTATCACTAACATACTGACACTAACAGACACAACAATTTGTCTGAAATAGATCATGGAAATGGATCCACGGTATGGTCACAGTCATCCGTATAGAAAGGATCATGTGTACAATCATGAATACTCAATAACTCCACGCAACCTGGATAATAAAAGATGTGATCCAGGGTCTTTGTCTCTATCTCGATCTACCCGTTGTACGAATCTAACCATGTGAATAGATGGGCTGATTTCAAACATGGTAGAAACCACCTGATTACTATTTGATGATGTAAACCATTAAAAAGTGTGAGAGAAACCACCAATAATGATGATGGCCCTCAAGGTACGAAAATACAATCTACAAGTGTGAATGGAATTGAAGTCGAAAAATTGCAGAATCATCCAATCGAAGGTCAATGATGTGAACTTGTCGTCGAACAAAAAGAAATTTCCATTGAGGCATGCAAGCTCCAAGGTATTGAAAATAAGTTTCTAAATAATCTTCCTGGATAATGAGCTGAAGTCGACAGGAAATGATTTGTCGAAGGAGGGCCATAATGATTACCACATCATAAACACGAAACAAAGGATTTCTCAAGATGAGAGGAGTGATTCATGATTGTTGGAGAGAGGGTCAAATGAGTAGAGGATGTTTGAATTCACAAATAGGACTTATCTTGAACATATCTGCAACGCAACTCTAAAATTTGGTAGAATTTGACTCGAAATAGGATCAAAGGTCATGGTGACAAAAAATAATGATCGAACGAGAGGAAAATGTGTTTTCCAAACCCAGGAAGGAAAGTGATGAATGAAGGATATCCCCAACCCGACAAGAAATGCAGATGAGTGTCATGTTCAAGAGAAACATGCTGCCTTTGGTAAAAAATACAAAAAATTCTTCACTTCCATTTTCCCCCGTCATTTTTAATGAGTACCTCTTTATTTTTGATAGCAATCTTGAAGAGGACACCATATCCTTAGTGTATAATTTCACCCATCGGATGAATCCATCCTAGTAAGTTTAACGAGCCCTAGGAATGAGTAGCTCGATCTCGTCATCGTGACAAGTCCTTCGTCATTTAAGTTTTACTAGTCTGAAGTATGAGTAACTCAGTATCTTTTTCATATTTAGGGAGTTTGAATAAGAGATGGAAAGGAAAACTCCAAAATGTCCCTTTTCATAAATAGTCTCTCGTATCCGAAAAGGTAGAAAACAATATCTAAGGGAATATCCTGATCATGATTTACCAAGGTATTCCTTTTTTGTAATATTCATCCTTAACCCGAAAAAGGGGTAAATGTATACTGAGGTGACGTTAATTCATTTCATTTAACAAGTTTGAAAGGACAAGTTCTTGGAAATATTTTCATGTTTCGAGAGTTAGAAAAGAGCTTAAAGTTGACTCCAGGGGGGTTCCTTTTTCATTTGTTTCCATAAGTCCAAAAAAGTGATAAAAAAATAACTCATCATTCACCATTGATCCAATTTAACTCATAATAACCTACTTCCGCACATGCAAACAAACATCACACTGATCGAGAAAAAACACAAATATAGGTAAAAGTACTCATAAAATGATAAAACATAATTTTTTATATAAAATATGGGTAAAATTTCTTTTAATAACAAAAAGTCAAAAAAAAAAATCACTTTTACCATTCTAACTTTTACCGGAGCACTTTTACCTCCATTTTTATTCGAATTTTAGACGCCTTGTTCTACCGATCCATGACACCATTTACAGTTCTGCCCTTTCCAGGTAATAATCCTCACCTTTTCTTGCATTCCTATTTAATTTTTGATAATTTTGATTAATTTGTTTCCTAGTTAGGGAACCCTTAACTTAAATTAGGGCCTTTTGGCGACTAGTGCGCGTTTCACCCATCGGAACCCCACTGCTCGCCTTAGTCCCTAAAATACCAATGCGCTGCGAGCATGTGAAAATTGGAACTTAGTCACGCTGGCATCGAGCGTATATTTAATTTGTGAAATGCTAAATTTTTAACCAATGCATTTCCAAATTTTCTCCATGGAAGATGTCTAATGCTTATTAATTAATGTTTTGCAGGAAAATTATGGCGATTGAGTGGAAAGAAAGGGGTCACGAGGGCGAGGACTGAGAAGTAGCACAAGATCCAAATTGCATAGTGGCACTCTACAATTGCGGATTGCTCAAATTATTCCGAACACTTGGGATGAGGTCCCAAGTGGAATAATTGCAATATTTGGTGAGTTGTTGGGATGTAAACTGCCAAGTTTTTTTCATTGGTGATCAGACTTAGATATTTATAGTTCTGATATCTATTTCATCACTGATCTATCCAGTAGGGGAATTTCGGTCTAGATGGAAGGGTCTAGACTGGGTGGCAAGAGTACATATATGCTCATCACCAGATATTGCAGTGGTGGGTCTACAAAGACCAAGAGTGGGAAAATTGACATGAAAACTGTCAATGAACCAACTCTTTGGGTAGTCCTTTACACCATTTAACAGGGGTACATGCCCTTCATGGGATGATCAAGTCTCAATTTTAGTATGCCATGGACTGCATCAGTCCAATAATTTTAAAATGGTGTGAGGGAATGCTGGTCAACTTGAAGGATAAAATGACCAAATTCAAAACGGTGAAGTTGAAGCAATTTGGATACGAATTGATCTTGGTGACTCTCTTCCTAGAGTGGGTTCTATTGTTTCAATGTCGAGGATAGAGGTGGGACCTCCTGCGCCGAGGGACCCACAACTTCAAAGATGGAACGAGCTGATGCCTCGCCATGGTGGTGGGCAACAAATTTCCTTCCTTATTGCATTCTTTGGATGGATCCATCAATAGATCATCATTATTGATGACTAGCCATATGCAGGGACATATTTCAGGGGAGACCCAAATATTTCTCTTGCACGGAGGATAGTGGGATGACCTCAGTTGTTTTTTAAAAATTTTCAATATTTGATTTTTTTTTTTTTTTTGTGTACCAAGAATCTAACTTATGATTATAAATTGCATATGTTGGATTGGCGAGGCCTCTAGGGTTATCTCATGTAGTGTGGTGAGTCGTTCGACAGGTCAAGGAAACTGTTTACGATGAGGTTGCTAACCTTATAGTCGAGGTGGAGTGTAACCTCAAAAATTTGATGAGAGGCACACCAGGCTATGCCTCAGTTGATGATATCTCACTGCGGCACCAGAGACACACGATAGGGGTTTCAGCTCGACTTCATCGACTGTTATGTCGAGTGGTGAGAGTTGTCACATATTACCACCCACACCATGCCAGAGGATAGATATGCCTCATTTATTCCTTTTGAGTGCACTTATGTAGGCTCGAGAAGCCATGTATCTCAGAACACCTATTTTTGGCATTTTGATGTAGCATACTCTTTACAGACTTCACACACACACAAACACACACACACACACACACACACACACACACACATATACATGTTCCTAATGCTATCTAATGTTATTTACCATGATGATGTTTTTGGTTTTTACATATGATGCAAACGTCTGTCTAACACATAATTAGCTAATGTATCAGTTAATGTATTCAAATGTATCACAATATGTTGATAAGTAATGTAATAAAAATTTCATTCCAATAAGCGAACACATAAATACATGCGTAATATGTGAGGATTTATGACTGAATAATGACCATTCAACTGTAGAAAATGAGTTTTCAATCGAGTTTAATAACCAAATCCTTAATACCACGAGTAAAATATTTCGATAATACTATAGATAACCGCACTATATTCAACAATGTTGTTAGTCGTTCGACCCAAGAAAATGCCTTGAAAATTCACTAACTCACCATTAGGAGCAAACAATTCCCATGTTGCGGAAGACAAGTTTCGTGTACTTCGAAAAGCACCATCAACAAAACCAACATAATGGTTTGACGACATCTACAAACCAAGTGGAACACAGGGTAAGCAAAGGAAAATATGTCTGCAAAAGAAAAAAATCACACCAAAATCTAACTACACACTATTGTAAAAAATTATTTATGCCAAATAAAGCATAATACTTTTTGAGATAGATCCCATTTCGGGGCTCAACCAATTGATTCCCTTCATAATCGACCAACTCATAGGTGCATTTTTCTAATACCCATTTAACGATAAAGGGCCCATGCCACATTGGTTTGAGTTTCCCAACCCCCAGCTTATCATGAACTTGATCATATAATAGGACCAAGTCATCTTCAGAAAAAACAAGCAGAGTGACAGATTTATCATACTGTGCTTTAAATCATTTCTTTTGAGCTTCTATAACGAAAGAAAAACTTCATCGGATTTCGTCGAGACGCTCGAGATAAAGTAATTGTTCCTATTCTAGTGAGGTACCAGGGAGTTACTCGACAACGAGCTTCAAATAAGGAATTTCAAGCTCGATCGATACCGTGGCTTCCAGACCATACACCAATTGGAATGGTGTGAATCACATCGTTGTCTTAGCTGAAGTTAGGTATGCCCACAAAGATGAAAATAACATAAGATACCAATTTCATTTATTCAATCCAATGATTCGTTGAAGTATCCTAACCAAAAATTTGTTAACGGCTTCAACCTGGCCATTATCCTGTGGATAGTAAGGAGTTAAGTTGTTGTGATGCAACCCCAATTGAGCATTAAACTCTGTCATCATATAATTTTGAAAATGAGAGCCATGGTCAGTGACTATGGCCTTCGAGACACTAAGTCAAGTCGGGGAGTAGTGTAACTAGACATATGAACACCACATGCCCTTAAGTGACAGTCATTCAAAAATTTCTTAGCTTCCTCAAGAGTCAAACATCGACGAAGGAAAAAATTGATATTAGTATGATAAATAGTATCGCCAATAATGCAATAAGGTTGGGATTTTTGACGAATTCGGCGTCGCTCAGAGTTTGATAACTATGGTCGGAAACTTTGGGTATGGAGATATATAATGATATCACCATACCATGGATTAAGAGTACTTATGAGAAAGATTATTTCATATGGAATCAACTCAGTAAAATGAGTGGCTGGAACTGTAGATGAAAGAGCACAAATCAACATAGCAAAAACTAGTGATTTATTTGATTTAGCTGCAGCAAATTCCAAATAGAACTCCTACAGGATAATAATCCATTTGGAGTATTTCCCCCCAAGTAACTTATGATTCAGGATATAATTCATGGTGTTACAATCAGAAATGATAGTATTTTTGTGCAGGAGAATGTAATGGCGAAAGCGTTGGACAACATGAACAACTACCAAAGCGAGCTTCTATACATGAGCGTAACGTGTCTAAAAATAAAATATATTGCGAATCAAGTTGTAGCTAGCATTCTCGTTCCCGTCATCATCTTCTTGAACTAGCACCATGCCAATGGTGTTGTCGATAATGGCTAAATATAGGAAATAATCACGTCGATAATCAGGGGGATGAAAAAAAGGCACACTAACAAGAGCTATCTTTAAAGTGTCGAAAGAAGATTGAGCAATTTTATCCCAAATAAACAAGACCCATTTTTTCAACAAGCGAGTAAATCATTTAGCAAGCTTTGCATAATTCAGTACAAAATGACGAAGAAAGTTCACTTTCCCTTGCAAGCTCTATAGTTGATGAATAGAAGGGGGAGGAGGAAAATTCATGATAGCCTCAACCTTCAGTGGATCAATTTGGATGCCTTCCTTAGAAATAAAAAATCCTAAGATACAACCAGATTCGATGCAAAAGACACGCTTATGAGGATTAAAATTAATGTTATAGTGTCGACATCAAAGAAATATTGCTCGAAGGTGAGCAGGGTGATCTTGAAGTTTCGCACAATGAGCAGGAAGACCGTCAAGATACGACTGGACTATGTGCTTAATATCACGAAATGAATAGGACATAGCTCGCTGGAAGGTAGCACTAGTGTTCTTCAGGCAAAAAAGGAGATTAATGTATGTAAATGTCCCACAAGGATAGATAAAGGCGGTTTTATGTTGATCACAGGGGAGAATGTTAATCTAGTTATAACAAAAAAAAAACCATCCAGAAAAGAAAAAATTTCACTCACGACACATTCATCAATTATTTGATCTATTAAAGGAGTGGGATAGTTATCTTTAGGACAAGCTCGATTGATATCACAGTTATCAACACAAACACAAATAGTTCCTTGTTTCTTGGTAACAGGAATAATATTAAAGACCGAGTCTGTTAATGGTATAGGATAAATGAATCCAGGTTTGAGAATTTTTTCAAATTATCCCTTTATGGCAATTTCCTTTCTCAGGTGCACCGAACGAAGAAGCTGATGGATAGGTTTCGAGTCTGGATAGGCAGGAATCTCGTGCAGCATGATACTAGGATTGATGCCTGACATTTCTTCATACGACCAGGCAAGGACATCACATAATTCTTTAAACAGGGCCGTGTAAATCTTGATCTCAACAAGAGGCCCCAATGTGGATATTCTCGACAATCCCTAGTTTGACAAAGATGTCGATTGGAAAGGTAGTCAAAATATTTCCCATGTTTCCTTCATGCATGACTTTATGAACCAAGATGGGATTTTGAAGTGGGCCAGTCGTTTCAGCGGAAACATAGGTTTCCAGACAGGTAGAAATTTCACTAAGGCTCAGGAGAAACGAGGAACGATGATGACCATAAGTTCCAGGGGGTTTCATCAATAAAAATAACTTCTAATATACTCTCATGAGTCAGAAATGTCTGATTCAAAGGATCATCAAAATCCCATGAACCAAACTAGGGAGATTGCGAGTACATGTCTAGAGATGAAACCAATTTATCATTGGAATCAGATGTAGCCGCATAAGCCAAAAGGATGCTATGATACACTTGTTGGATAGGGCTAAGTGGCATAACATCACCAAAACTATCAATCTGGTCAGGGTTGGGAATGACCTAGGGGTCGTGACAAGATGAAATCATGTTCAATGAAGCAACGTTGGGAGGTGGAAGGGAGAAGATTCCCATCAATGACGAGTCTTTGAATATAACACTCTCATCAATGACACTCTCATAAGGAACAATTATATTACCAATATATCGTACATTTCCACTTGAAGAATTAGGTGAAAAGAAGGCAAGTTGATCAACTGTAACGATTTTTCCCTTATGGGGAAAATGAAGAACACGAAAAAGGGTAGACACCAGACAAACCATTGCATGGGTCCAACTACGACTGAGTATAATATTATAGGGTTTATTTTTAATGTACCTTGGACATGTGGTTTCCCATGGGTTAGTCTCTACCTAGGGAAAAATGTCCAAAATAATTATTTTCCTGAGTGTGACTTTAAAAAGTGAAAGTGACTTTATAAGTGGTAAAGTCAATGTTAAATTATAAAGTGAAAGTGACTTTATAAGTAGTAAAGTGAATGTTAAATTATAAAGTGAAAAGTGACTTTATACATAAAGTACAATGTGGGTACTTTATTTAATGGGTGAGTTAAAAAATAGAAAGTGAGAATTAAATGAAAATTTGTTTTCATCCCTTCATCTAAATGAATCTGAGCCATTAGATATTAGGGTTGCCCAAAATTCATTTAGTGAAACAAAAAAGGGAAAACAAAAGAGAGACTGCATTCATTCATTCTTCCAGTGCAGATTGGAGAAATGAGGCTAAGGGTTGGAGAAAATTTCTAAAGGAGAAATGTTTTGCAGCAAGCTCAAGGAGTGAATTCTGGGAAAATCTGGGCACAAAAATCAAGGCAGATAAGACAAAAAAAGGTACAGTACGAACATCATTTATTGTTGTGAGCTGCACACTGTTCGAGAGAAGCTTTAGCGATTTTTTTTCAAAAATCTGTACAGTTCGTACAATGGTAAAAAAACCTGTATAGTCCATACTGAATCCGTATAGTACATTATGTATCCGTATGATACATATTTTCAGGTTCAAGTGGGCATGAAAATCAAGGAAAAGTGGGCACAATTTTCAAGGAGTTTTGGGCTGAAGAGATAAGTTATATTTTTCTATTTTGTTTTGTTTGCAAATGTATTTTTCTTGAACTTGAAACATAAATAAATTTGAAGAGATCTCTAATAGTTTTTCCCTAGAGAATATTGTAGGGGTTTTGCATGGGTCTAAGTTGACTAAAAATTTGTGTATTTTTATGTGTTGTTGGTTTGTTTATGTACATATTTTTTTCAACATGTGTTGACAGTCCCATATGTTTTGATTTAAAAATTTCATTTCCAAAATTCTATATTGTGAATGTATGTTAATGGGAAAGGGAATTTAACTGAATGGGAGTGATACGGTGAAATTAAAACTGGGTTGGGATTGTATGAAACTTTTTAGTCATCAAATTTCAACATGGTATTAGAGCTACAGGCTGAAAATTGTAGTTTGAATAGAAAACAATAGTTTGTTACAAAAAATAGTGGTTTGGACAAAAAACTAAATTTTTGGACAACAACAAATTGATATTTTGGGACAACAAGGTGAAATTTCACACAGATTTAACTTTTGGGACAACAAGGTGAAATTTCACAAAGACTTAGCTTTTGGGAGAAAAAGGTGTGCTGTAAAGTTCATTTGTCCATTTTCTTGGTTTTGTAAATTTTGGATAGCAGTCCATGTTCTTAAGGATATAGTATAGACTAGATGGGATATCCAACTATGACATTTGGAAGGACATAATTCAGATAGAGTTT
This sequence comes from Pinus albicaulis, assembly GCA_034641835.2. Classification (NCBI taxonomy): domain Eukaryota; kingdom Viridiplantae; phylum Streptophyta; class Pinopsida; order Pinales; family Pinaceae; genus Pinus; species Pinus albicaulis. Next base: position 1,165,871,120 of record CM076575.1, on the reverse strand, counting down.
GAGGAGGCAACAATCTGGGACATAGTGCGGCAAGAGGTTGTACCTCCTATTGCTGCAAATGAACTTGCTAAATTCACAAAAAATAATGCAAAGGAAAAAAGGATTTTGATGGACAGTCTGAAGGATCATGTGGTTCCTCAGGTGAGAGGAAACACATATGCATATCATTTATGGACAACTCTAACCACTCTCTATCAGAGTACCAATGAGCAAGAAGATGCTACTCAAAGAACAATTGAAGAAAATCCTAATGACAAAGGATAAAAGTGTAGTTCATTATCTTGGCAGGGTCAAACAAGTACGTGAAGATTTGGCTATTATTGGTGAGGCAGTTGCACCCAAAAAGTTAGTCAAGATAGATGTAGTGGGACTTCATAAGTTTTGGGATGTTTTTGGAGATGCTGTTACCTCTAGGGAGAATCTTCCCAATTGGTAGAGATTTTGGGATGGTGGTGTGCAACATGAGATACTAAAGACTAGAAATGGTGGGGTGAAGATAACAGATTAGGAGGATGTGGCCTTGAAAGTCAGGGGGAAGAACAAAGGGAAGGCCAAGAAAGGGGCATCATCAAATGGGGATAAGGGAAAGGAGAAGAAGAAGAAGAAAGATACAGATATGCCCAAAGTAAAATGTTGGGCATGTCAGAAGATGGGACACTATACTGCTACGTGTCCTGAGAGGAAAAACAAGGGGAAGAAGGGTACTACAGCTTCACCAGGGGTGGAGCAGTTTTCTTCACAGTTTGACTGGGACTTCACATTTATTACTTCTACAACTAGTAGGAGTACATCATCCGATGTGTGGTACATAGGCAACAGGGCTTCCTGCCATATGACACGTGCAAGAGAGTTCTTTCAGAGCTTGTAGAGAGGGCACTTGATATTGAGACTATACTAGGAGATGACTGCACCGTAAGAGATGTTTATCTAGGGATTGTGACCTTTAAGAGGGAGTCTTGGCCTCCTTTGAAGGTCATGGATGTTTTGTATGTTTCGGGGATGAAGAAGAACTTGATTTTAGTTTATGCTATAGAGGAGAAGGGGTTTTACGTCACTTTCTCAAGAGGGAAGGTATTGATGCATCCCAGGGGAGCTTCCATCACTTCAGCCAAAGTGATTGGAGTCCGCTTTAGGACACTATACAGGTTCAATTTTTAGTTGGCAAGAGCATTGGTGAGTAGCACAACTGGTAGCACTCACACTAGTACCACCAACATTAGCGACATGTGCGACTTATGGCATTGGAGGATGGCGCATATGCATCATGGAGCTTGGAGAGTTCTGAGGGAGATCACTACTAGAGTTCTTGATTTCATTATCGATCATTATGAGGTCTACAAAGGGTGTGCTTTGGGGAAGTACACCAAGTTACCATTCCTAGCGAGTGACAACAGATCTATAAGTATACTAGACTTGATTCATACTAATGTTAGTGGTTGTATGTCTCATGTGTCTTTGGGTGGTTATAAGAATTATGTTATATTCATTGATGACTACTTTAGGAGGAATTGGATATATTTACTGAAGACCAAGGGTGATTTCTTCAGTTTATTTAAAGAGAAAGCTCTTGTGGAAAAGAAGACAGGGAGGAATATTTGGGTCTTGAGGTCAAACAATGGTGGTGAGTACACCAATGGTAGGTTTTCTGCGTTTTGTGCATAGGAAGGCATTAGGAGAGAGTTCACGGTTCCTTACAACCCCCAATAGAATGGGGTGTTTGAAAGTAAAAATAGAGCTATTGTTGGGGCTGTTAGAGCGATGATTCATGATCAGGGGTTGCTTTTGTTTTTGTGGGCCGAGGCCTGCAATATTGTTGTTTGTCTTCATAACAAGGGTCCTCATAGAATATTGGAGAATATGAATCCAGTGGAGGCTATGGAGAGAGGCTATTGTTGGGTACCAAATCGGGCCATCTTTCTGTCCATTTCTATTATCTTTTTTGACCTTTTTGTACTCATTTACCTATACTGTTATGCTAAACCTACAAGGTAAATACCCCTAACTTCTCTAATTGGAATATTTTAATTAATGAATTAAATTCATGGAGTCTTATCTATTCATAGTACTAAAGCATATGTTTGAACGTAGCTCGGAGAATAGGAACCCTCGCTTTAACATCTCACAATAGATCTGGTAACGGCCAGCCATAAGGAGGCCGCGCAGCTAGAGTCACGATTCACTGGGACTATTCTTGGACCTTTTTTCTATCTCGGACATCTGGTGATGGTGCCGTTACAACCTATGTACATTCTGAATATGCGGTTACCATGTTTCAGGGAGATCTGTTAATCTCCCTCGCTATGTATAAAATGCAGATTGTTCCTCTGAATGGGGGTTCTCCCATCGCTATTGTAATCACCTGTTACAAATTAATAAAATACCATATATTTTTTTGCTCCAATATTCTCCGTGACTAACGCAGCCCTGATCAGAGAGCTGGGCTCATTCTTCTGATCAGGTGTTGCGTCTTTGTGTGTGCATTATTTAATAGTTTATGCTTCTTGTTGCGGTTCTTTCCTGTTTATGATTATTTCTGAAGTTCTGTAGTTAGTTTAATCTTACAACCATGTTCTGAATCTTAAACCATGAACCCTTGGTCAGAACAGATTACGCGTTTGCCCCTACATATACCTTGTGTGTTTCCTTGAAAGGATACACACCCAGATTGCTAAATTAATGTCAGAATAGGGTGGATAAATCATTCATACCTGGACACCAACATTTTGGCACCGTTTCCGGGGAGGCTAACAAGGTGCAAACAATGATCCGGACCAACCAAAGGGTCAATCTCTCATCCTGGGGAGAGAACGAGTTTTCTCACTTTGCTTCAAGTCCTGAGCGTAGGTATTTTTTTCTATGGTTGTTTATTTTTTTGACGCCCTGCTTCAAATCTAGAAGTTTTAGGGCTTCTCGTGGTGTGTGTTTGTTTCTGGTTCTTGTCCCAGGGAGGGAGGACTCCTTTGACGCCCTGCTCTGGGCCTGAAACCTTAGATTTTTGTTTTGTTAGTTGCCTTTATTTTTGTGAGTTCTTTCATCTTGGGGAAGGAAGGGTCCTTTGAAACCTTACTCCAAGATTGAAGCATTATAGGTTCATACCAAGACCCTCCATCATACCAAATTTTGTATGAATAAAGAATCAAATAAGAGGGGCAGAGGGAGAGCCCCAAAGAGGGGAGGACTAGATATGGGAAGAAAAACCTATATCCAACAGATCATAGCAAAGGCTGAATCAGAAGCATCCTCTCGTGCAGCTGTGAGACCAGGGGCAAGGAGAGTGAAGTCCGGGGGACAGTCAGTGGAGCAACCAGTTTTGACTATGGCATTCTTTGGTGATTCGACACAACAGGTTCCTCTAGCAGTGGAAGAAGTATCTAGTAGTAGACCGGATCCAGAGAATCTTGTGTTGGTGATAGCGGAGGAAGAAATAGCAAGTAGAACATCGATAGGGTCAGACTGTTCCAGTAAGGGAAAGGAAGTTGCAGTCGAGGGGTCAAGCCGACAGGCCTCGGGGGAAGGAAACGAGGAAAAACTTGCATCACTAAGAGACCAGGGAAGTGCTACTAAACCAATTCGAGTTCCAGTAGTAAAGAATCATCATCCACCATTTGTAGAGCCTATTGAAATCCCCAGCGAGTATTGGAAGATATTTATGGCTCCCGCAACCTCCACCATCGATTTTCCAATCGGGGATCTGGGAGCTCCCGCGCCTACAAAGCCTATTCCATTGGCAGCATTACCAAACTTTCATGGGCTCGTTTCAGAAGACCCTGACACATTTCTATTTGAGTTTGACATAGTGTGTTGGGGATATGAATACACAACAGATGCCCAGAAGTTGAAAATTTTCCCTTCTACACTAAAAGGAATGACTATATGATGGTTCATGGGCCTTGGAGGAAAATCCATTTCCACATGGGATGATATGCAAACAACTTTTCTGGAGAAATACCAGGATTACTGTAAATCCTGGAACATCAAGGAGGAACTCTTCAAGTTCACATAAAAATAAGATGAAAGCTTGGAAGATTGTGTGGAAAGGTTCAAGTACATCTTACAGAGGTCAGGTCATTCTACCCTGGCTAAGGAAATTTTAAAGATTATCCTCCTTCGATCCTTTCGAGAGGACTTGATAGAACTATTAAACATTGTGGGAAAGGGAGACATCTACAAGGAGACATTTGAAGATATTTTCAATTTATGTATTCAATGCTTGAGGGGGCTTGCAAGGAATAAGCTTGGGATTCGATCAGCAAAGGGATCTGGCGGGGGTGTTACAAAAGCAGAAATCAGAAACCTGCTAGACAACTTGAGGACATATATCCTCAGCACCCTGTTAGCACAAATGGACACTCTTCAAGTAAAACAGAAGCAGCTGGAACTGGACAGGACCATGGCAATATTTTGTCCGAAGTGTAGGAAGAAGCACCTGGAAAGGGAATGCCCGCTAAAGTCCATTGAGGAATGTGAAATCTGTGAGCTCAATCATGAGACAAGCTCATGCCCTTCCTTGCCAGGCCTAAAAGAAGTATTTCAAGGAACGGGGGAGGACACGAAGAAACTATACCTCATGGGATCTAGGAAGCCATGGCAGCCTCGACCACCGATGGGAAATCAAGGTATGTACCCAGATCCATCTCAGTATTTCAATAATTGCAATATGAATCCTCAGACCATCCCTTATCCCCCCATGTGGCCGCAATACCAGTATCCACCTTGGCAGCAGTGGAACCCTCAAGCCAGTACGAGATCTTCATGGGCTCCAACTTGGCGAGGGTCCCCTCTTGGTCAGTTTCCTCAGCAGATGCCTCAGTAGATACCTCAGCAGTAGCTCCAATTACCCTCCAATGTGCCTCTTGGTAACCAGCTTGCCCGTCCTCAGCTTCGAATGCAACCTAACCCTAATCCTAACAATAAGGGAGCTCATCAAGCTGATGTTCTTAACCTGCCTTCATATAGTATCTCCACTGCAGAGCTGTATGAAATGTATCTGCGATCAGGTCGGACAGTTAACGTCTAACCTCCTCCAGTTATCATTGAACAACTTGATAGTGAAGGTAAGGAGGCAGAACTGATTAGTAAAGAACCTAAACAAATTGATAGAAACCAGGCGCCTCCTGTTAAACAACATCAATCTGAACCACCTTACCCAGAGAGACTACTTATGAGTAAACCAAGCCCTCAAGCTGAATTTGATTTATTAGGAGAATTTCAGAAATTATTTGTTAAAATTCCCTTGTTACAAGCTATGAAGGATGTGCCAATCTATGCAAAGACTCTTGGGGAATATTTTTCAAAGAAACCTGCCAAGAAAACTAAATATCCCATCACTATACATGTTATGGGAAAATTATCAGACTTTATGATGGGAAAATCAATGCCGGTGAAATATGGAGATCCGGGGAACCCGATTTTGACAGTACAGATTAATGGGGTAGAGATTCCAAATGTGATGGTAGACCTGGGTGCTGCCATCAATGTCATCACCACTGAAACCATGCATGCGTTAGGTCTTCGCAATTTGAAGCATACACCTACAATATTGGAACTAGCAGATCGATCTCCAATCAAAATTGTAGGGAAGTTGGAAGATGTGACAATTTCAGTGGATTCATGGCATTACCCCATATATTTCCTAGTATTACATACACAATATTCAGTGGGCGGTCATCCCTTGATTTTGGGTAGACCATGGTTGGCCACTGCTGACGCTTACATTGGGTGTCGTTCAGGAAATATGGTTATTTATAATGGACATAACACTAAGAATTTAGTGCTATATCCACCGGCAGAACCAAATTCACCCATAAAACCAACAGGCGGAAAGAAAGCTATATCTGCGGTAGAGGCTGAAACGAAAGATGAAGAAGTGAGACTAGTCCTCACTATTGGACAGGCCCTTTAGTTGAAAATGGAATCGGAAGACGATGTAATCAATTCCTTCATGGATGATCCTTGTTATGTTTCAGAACCAAACCAGTAGATCCTAGAATCTATCCTAAGCTGCAAGACTCAGGAAACTATGGAAACAGCAGAAGGATTAGAGGAGCCACCTGCTGATACACCCCATGAAAGTGTTCAAGTGGAATTGGAACCTGGGAAAACTTTGAATATTAATCCAAACCTGTCAGAATCCCAGAAGAGGCAACTTTTAGATGTTCTGCAGAAACATAAAGAGGCCTTCGCCTGGGATTATGCAGATATGAAGGGGATCCCTGCCAACTTATGCAACCATCACATATATATCAAGGAAGATTGTCATCCTATAGGACAACCTTAGAGGAGAATAAACCCTGCATTGAAAAATGTTGTGAAAGAAGAGCTTCAGAAATTATTGGATGTAGGTTTTATCTATCCTATCTCAGATAGCCAATGGGTCTCACCGTTAGTAATAGTCCCTAAGAAGAATGGAAAATGGAGGATCTGCGTAGATTATCGAGAGTTAAATAAGGAAACATAGAAAGACCAATTTCCCTTGCCATTTATTGATCAAGTTTTAGACACATTGGCTGGTAAGAAATTTTTCTCTTTTCTGGATGGGTTTAGTGGATATAACCAGATCCAGATTTCTCCTGAGGACCAGGACAAAACCACTTTCACATACCCCTGGGGAACATTTGCATACCAGGTCCTTCCTTTTGGCCTGTGTAATTCTCCTGCAAAATTCCAGAGAGCAATTCTGGGAATCTTCTCTGACCTTATAGATGAAAATGTTGAAATCTATATGGATGATTTTACTCCATATGGGGACTCATTTTTGGAGGGTTGAAAATTTTTGAAAATTTCTCGCAAGGTGTATACAAGCACGTGTCTCTCTGAGTATGGTAAAATGCCACATGATGATGGGAGAAGGAATCGTTCTAGGACATTTTCTCTCAGCTGAAGGGATTAGGATGGACCCAGCAAAGATCAAGGTAATTCTACACTTCCCAACACCTAAGACTCCCACACAGGTATGTAGTTTCATTGGTTGTGCTGGTTATTATAGATGTTTTATAGAAAATTTTGCAAAAGTAGTACACCCACTATTTCAATTACTAACAAAAAATTTAGAATTTGTGTGGTCAGATGACTGTGATGCAACCTTTACAAAAATTAAAGAATTAGTCTACAGTGCTCTGATCCTTAGAGGACCAAACTGGGCATTACCTTTTCACATTCATACGGATGCCTCTCAAACAACAATTGGTGCAGTATTGGGACAAAAAAAGGATAAGGTACCTTACGCAGTCTAATTTGTTAGTAAAATTTTGGCCCCTGCTGAATTAAACTACACGGTGACTGAGAAAGAGTTCCTCGCTGTCATTTATGCCATCAATAAGTTTCGGCACTACATTATCGGGTATTCTACTTTCTTGCATACTGATTATGCAACCATCAGGTATCTAATGAACAAACCTGTTACCCCTGGTCGTATTACAAGATGGTTGTTGCTACTACAGGAATTTGATATTACTATAGTAGATAAACCAGGGAAGGAAAATGTGGTTACAAATTTTTTATCTAGGATAGAACATGATGGTAAGGATACACCAATTGAAGATAACTTTCCAGATGAGCATCCTTTTGCAGTTTCTTCTAACACTCCGTGGTATGCAGATATTGATAATTATCTTGCTACAGGTAAAGTGCCTCGTCATCTGTCCTATAAGGAGAAATGGAAGATCATTCACTAGAGTACCCGACATTCATGGATGGCAGGATATCTCTTCCATACAGGGGTTGACCAACAAATTCGGCGTTGTGTGGCAGAAGATGATATTTTTGAGATACTAAAAGCTGCACATGATGGATCCTATGGAGGAAATTTTGCAGATAAAAGAACGGGTCATAAAGTGCTGCAAATGGGATATTACTGGCCCTCCATATTTTGTGATTCTCGGGATTATGTTCGAAGGTGTGATAGCTATCAACGGATGGGACAACCTGAGAAAGCAGATGAAATGCCTCTTCAGCCCCAGATAGTCCTTGAACCGTTTGAGAAATTGGCCATTGAATTTGATGGGCCCTTCAACCCACCTTCTCATTAGAAATATTATATCTTGGTCTGTACTGACTATGTAACTAAATAATTGGAAGCTAGAGCAGTCACGAGAGCAAGAGAGCAAGTAGTGGTATATTTTCTATTTGAAGAAATCTTTGCCCGGTATGGGGCTCCAAGGGAAATTGTATCAGATGGTGGATCACAGTTCACATCTCATATGATAGAAAATTTGATGTCGAAATATGGGGTCAAACATAGAGTGACAACCCCCTATCATCCCCAGGCGAATGGACAAGTAGAAATCACAAACAAGGTATTGGAAAATATCTTGACAAAGATAGTAGCAAGCCATTGCCGGGACTGGGCACATAAACTTCTAGAAGATTTATGGGAATACAAAACAACATGGAGGAATACTATAGGGTTTTCTCCGTTTGAATTAGTATGTGGGGAATTCCCCTTGTTTCCGGTGGAATTGAGATTAGTACACTCAGAACATCTCTAGAAGTAGGCCTAGATATATCAGAAGCACAAAAAAATTGACTAGAACAACTGAATGAGTTGGACGAGATTCGAGCAGTAGCTGTCCATAAAACTACTATTGTTCAACAGTAGAGAATGAAATGACATGATAAATTTATCAAAACTAAGGTGTTTCATGTGGGGGATTGGGTGTTACTGTATGACTCCTGATTTAAGGATTTCAAAGGCAAGATCTGCACTCGCTGGATGGGTCCATATCGAGTGGACGTAGTGTTCGACAATGGAATAGTTAGAATGAGTACAATAGATGAGAACTATACCTCGTTCTTAGTAAACGGACACTGTCTAAAATTATACCACCATCTAGCCTCTAAAGATGCCTTTGTTAAAAATATTTTTGCTGTATCTGATTTAATGATCATTGGAAAAGAGGATACTCTCACTCTGTCCTAAATATATATATATATATATATATATATATATATATATATATATATATATATATATATATATATATATATATATATATATACTATTGCTACTTACTTGTTTGTCTTTTTGCAGAAACATACCTGTGCATGGCGAGGGAGAAAAGTAAAGGTGAAGGCCAAAGTATCTACCAAGCGTCGTCGTTATTTTACTATAAAGAGCATTCCAGAATCGCCATTACTTCCATAAATCGTTGTTACTCCGTAGTTGTCGTTACTCGCTAAATGCCGTTACTTTGCCGGTGCCGCATTCATCTGTTGTTACTCCGCCGGTGCCATTACTCTGCAACTGCTGTTACTCGTTGTGCTACTATTCACCGCGTCATCAAGTACTCCCCTCGTGTTGTTACTCATTGTTGTCGCTATAAACTATTGCTATTACTCCCATCACAATTAGTTGTTGTTGTTACCCGTCGTACATTTTGCTAGTACTCCACCATAAGGTAGGTCCGTTGGTGTATGTCTCCGTTGATTTTATGGTTTTAATTAAATATTTCAAAAAGGACATTAAAACATGTTGTAATTTACCGTCATTAAGTCAGCGGGGGGGGGGAACCATCATAATGAATGACGATGTACCTCGAAAAAGCATTTATGACACATGATATTTACCTAACCGAATTTAATGATTTTGGTACTCTGTAATCATACTTTTGATATGTTGGGATGCGTATTTGTACGCATTGAGTCATATCAGTCACCCTCCCAACACGCTGCATTAAATTTCAGAAACATCCCATACTACCACCTTAATTTGTCATCATTTACAAATGTACCAGTACTGTTCATCCGTTGTTTCCAAATCGACCATGACGTTATTTTAGTTTCCAACGGTTTGGAGACCTGTCACTCTCCCTTGCTAGCCAACTACAGTCGTTGCATTGATTTCACCTCTGCAACAATGGGTGGCCGATCTATTCGACATGAACCTGAGAATACAAGGGGAATTCGGAAAAATCAGGAGGTGTGGTAGGTTTTCGAGAATGTAGGCTGGGATGTTTATTTCGACAGGTTGAGGGGGTCGAATGAAGAAATGATGGCAGAATTTGCATTGAACTTGGGAGGATGAGGCTCTCGGGTCCGCAGAATTGGGATCCCTGTAATAGAGGAAATCAACGCGGAAGTCAGTGGGCTTCCTCAAGTCGGGCAGTGATGGTTTTCGAGAATAATCCCCCTCCCAGAATTCCTCGAGGCCTTTCTACAAGCGGGTGAGACTATTGCACAGAAGGGTCGGGGGTATGACAGAAACTGGCTACCATGTCCATGGGGAGGGGTAGCAGAGTTCGTTATAAAATATATGACGTAAGAAGGAAGATACTCCACCATATTCAAATACCATATCCGCATACTAGCTCACCTGTGATTCCATAGGTAGAAGCTTTTTCAATGAATGTGCCCTATTTTCTACTAAGAAGCCTTCACTTAATGGCACATTCGGCTCAGGGGTTGCGACAGATATTGGCGGTCACCACTCACCACGGGTTGGTTCAGCTGTTGATAATGAATGCCATTAGACAAATCCCGATTCCATGGGAGCTGTTTCGGGATTCCACAGAGGAACAAATAGTAGCCGTTTTGGCCGTCAGGGTAGAAGAACCTGAAGCTATGGAGGAGGATACAGGAGATGATGATTATGTTGACCAGGAGGAGCCAGAAGAAATGGAAATAGAAGAACTTGGAGATGAGGCAGGTCCCCAAGAGCAAGCCGAAACTGTGGATTCAATGGCAGATGTGGGGATTGATATAGA